>CEMG01178473.1:3016-18105 GCA_001179705.1 Baeospora myosura
CGGTACAGTCGATGCGTCTACGAGCCCCTTTGTTCATCATTCACTATGCATTCTCAATCTGTGTTGAAGATGACGACTTTACAGGTATATAGACTCTGGACACCGTTTATCTATTACACTAAAATCGTTCTTTAGATGTCTCGCAGAAATTTAATGCTCTTCCAGTGATCCAAATATAACTTGAGGTGTCGTTCATCTATAGGCGGGGCCATTCTTAGCGCAGCCGAAATCTCCTTCGTCCTTTCCACCTCTAGATTACATCTTACGCCCTTGCCATTCATCGCGTCCTCGAAGAATGCAGTGAGCTTGATGGCGGGGTTCAACTCGGGAGGGTCATGTGTACTCCTCAGTAGGTCGACCCACTCCCGCATCTTGACAGGATGCACCTGCGGACTATCCCTCCCACCTAGATTCTCTCGAATAAAGGGTAGCAAGGTATGCCACGGCGTGGGTGTCGGATTAGCAATATGAAAGGTACCTGATGGTTGCTGGTTACCCAGGCAGACATCGACAATAGTCTGCGCAACGATGTCGACTGGTACCCAAGCCACGAAAGAAGGCCAATCTGAAGGGATGACCCCAAGCTCTTGAGAGCCCTTCAGAAGTGCGGGGACACTGTCACTCGCATGCCAAATTCCATGATTTGAGTCCCCCGAGATTTGCCCTATCCGGAACACGAGTGTCTCCAAGCCAGTCTTTTCGGCAGTTTGGGACAGAATGCGTTCAGCGACAAACTTGGATCTGGCATAACCGTGGGTCATACAGACGGCAGGATCATCCAAGGGCACTTCGGGAACCGATCCCGACGTGTAAGCGCCAACTGTGGATATAGACGACGTGAATGCAATCCGCTGAGGGCGGGGTGAAGAAATTGCAAAGTCAATGATGTTGCGCAAACCTTTGATGTGCACCGGTTCAAAAGCGTCTAGAGTCCAATTGAAATTGACTGCCCATGCGTTCTGTGGAAACATAATTGATGACGAGCGTCAGGCAATGACCGTATACTGGAGACAAACTTGAGTCCACCTACGTGTATAATTAAACTTGACGATGTTTGAATTGAATGATAGACATCGGGCGATAGACCGAGATTTTGTAGGTGGATGAGGACATCAACGAACGTAAGTCGGCCTGACAGTACGGCATCATTCAACGTCACAATGTCCAGATGCCGTTCCGTGTAGCTTCTCCTTTGCCGCTCGATGGAAGAGACTGGGCCGGGACGATTAAAAGCGTAGAAGACTTGTGTGACGCTCGGATCAGCAATAAGTGTCTGAAGAAGATATGTCCCCAGAGATCCCGTACTTCCTGTGAGCACAATCACTTCCCCATCTTTCTTGTATATGGGTTTGATGTAGTGTTCATCAGTGACGTCGACCGGAAATTCGGATGCGTATTTCTGCACCATGTCTTCAATCATCGCTGCATGTACGAGGACTTCCTGCTGGTCATTTTCAAAGGGGGAACTGATCTCCATCAGACGAAGAATGCCTTCCCCCATCATCCGCCCCGTTGCATGGGAGAAAATGAAGTTCTGTGGGAGGTTTGATATGAATGGTGACGTCCGAGTATCACCTCTCAGTGCAGTCAACAGCGCATTTCTGATTGAGATAGCTGACAATGAGTCGACCCCATGCTCGAAAACATTGTCGTCGGCGCCCAGATGTTTACCCGTAACACCACGGATCAAAGAACCGAAGCAGATAACCAAACTCGAGACGTTCAGTATCGTTGGAAGGGGAATTTGTTTCGCAGTAGAAAGAGATTCTTCGTGACTGGTGCGGTAAAGATCAGAGATCTCGTGCTCGTAGAGATCGAGCGCTGATTTTCGCTTCACGGTTCCCTTGTCTGTGCAGGGTAGTGGTTTATCTGGGGACGCTATCAAAATCATCTGTTTCCATATCTGCGAGTGAGCGGGGCTTTCCAAGTTTGCCTGCTGGACAGAGGGCCAGATGGTGTTTCGGAATTCGCGCAGCTTATGACGATCAGAAGGNNTCAGAAGGATCAAAAGCGCAATCATCAAGAGGAACAATCAGTACACCGTTCTGTACGCGTCCAGCGCCAAAAACGATCGCATTTTGAACGTACAAATTGGCCTCGATAGTGATCTCGATGGTCCGCGAAAGGGTCTTCTCCCCATTGGCCAGTACGACGACGTCGTCTGCGCGGCCGACGTGCTGTAGTAGAGTGGAGTGGGAGGGATGCCTCATGTATAAGTCCGATGTCGCATATCCATCTATACCGTTGACGTTGATATTGACGACACCAGGCTTCCAGCCATCCTGCGATGGATGAGTTGAGATGGATGCTTGTCAAAAGGTACTCATGGTATCTCACCTTTTCCAGGATAATCAGCTCGAAAGGCCCCGACTCAACACTGCGACCTCGAGATTGAAGGATGATGTCAAGGTCTGGGCGCATTTCATGGTAGTTCCAATCCGCTGGACTGCGCATTTCGGGCTCGAGAACGCTCATTTGTCCGGTCTCGGTAGATCCGAGGTTTGGGGTGATGTGGACACCACGCTCAACCAGCTCGTCCCCGAAATGAGGTGGTACAGGTGCACCTACAAAGAACCATGTCTTCGTATGCCGCATTATCTCCCAGCCACCTGGAATTGATGTGATATCCTGAATCACAGATGGCGCTCCCGCCACGATGTCCGGGGCGGTCGACGGGTTGATACAGATGTCAATGATGGAAGATGCAGTGACTGGCTTGCTACTATCCGGAAGGATTATTTTCCACCCCAGCCATAACATAGACGCACGAATCAGAGATAGCCCTGACCCATGAAAGATGGGAAGGGTACAGAGCATCAAGGATCCGATATACTTCGCGACATATGGTGCTGGATAGTATGTTTGGTGCCAGATAAACCTGGTCGACCAGGCTACGGGCTTCGGCAGGCCAGTAGAGCCACTGGTGTGAAGTATGACAGCAGGTTTATCACACTCGTCGTCCCATCTGAGGAGGAACGGGAATGATTCACGCTCCTCTGTAACGCGGCCCGGTAAGGGAGCCATATCAAAGACAGGGATCGAGCCCACTTCGATGGACGAAGCTTCTGCTTCACCTCTGTGGTAAGAGTCTGCTAAAATGGCAACGCTGCCGGTCAATTTGAGCAGGTTTGAAGTTGCAGCACGTGAATTGCGAATGGAGAGGAGGAGAGGGGTAATTCCGCACTTGTGAAGGGCATAAATGGTCACCATGTACGCAGCATCGCTCCGTGCTAGTACCCCAATGACCTTCACAGGATCCGACGATGAACGTCTAGAGCCTATCAGCTTGTCGATTGACCACGCTCCGATGTTCACTTGGTGAGCAAACTCTTTCCAAGACACGTCGACAAGCTGTTTCGTGCTAGGATTCGGGTATGTGAAAATGATTCGGTCTGGGTCCTGGGATGCACGATGGTCGATAGCTTGCGGTACAAGCACAGGAAAGTTTGGAATTGGGGATAGGACTGGGCAAGACTTCGACATAGTAATTGCAATTGTCCTCCGATTCTAATCAAAAGAGGAAGACTCGGTTTAGTCTGAGATTCTACATGATTGAAAGACTTACTCACTTCTATACAGCTTATCAGTATATTCTACGATGTAGATAGGGATGCAGATGCAATGGATAGCAATATGTAAGCGCTATTCATGTACGGAATTCATGTGGGGCCTCGGAGAAAAGTTACTTCGCATACCAACCGGTAGCGCTGCCACTTTGAAGCAAGTAAAAGAAGCAAAGATTTCCGAGCTAGTGAGAGTCAGAGTCGGGAACCTGGAGATCCGCTCGGAATGAATTGGGCACGAAGAGTGTAACCTTTTCATTGATGAAGATTGCAGCACACTAGTCCTGGTTACAGACATTTCAATTCATGATGGCATATGTGGATGCACAGTAGTACCCAAGTGGTACCGTGTGGACCGGCATGGCTCGTCGTAAACTCGCTCAACATAAACATATCCGAGTCGCGTCATCACAAAAGTAAGTGCCGCCTCGTTCCGGGTAGTAAGTCCAGCTGGATTAATTTAAAAAAAAAACAGCAATCCAGTAGATGAAAGTGTGACACAGACAGATCCAAGCTGGTTCGCAGTTCCGTCGGGATGGTTGGGAGGAAAAGATAAAATAATTAGGCATCAACAAAGATGCATAGCCTTTTCTGGGAGGGGCCGGGGTTGGCCGGAGAGCCCGGGAGAGCCCGGGAGAGGACTAGGGGACGGGATCTGGACGGGATTAATCAACCACAGCAACCACGATATCGATGGCCAAATAATACTCAGCGAAAATCAGCACTCAGGCAGCTGTTGCAAATCTTACAAGTCTTAGGTGAAAAATGACATCAAGCGAGAAAGTACCTCTACCGATATATAGACAGTTAGCAGATGGTGCACTCTTTTCTCTTTGACACCTTCCTCTTCATCCATTCCTGGAGCTTGTCGCCATCTCCAGTTCGTTGATGCATATTCTCCGTAACAACCTTCCATTTATCATCCAGCTCTCCCTTCGTCATTTCACCTTTACCTCCGTCAATTAAGGTGTCGACATCCTCCTCAGAATTATACGGAACGATCTCCGTGTATTGCGTTCTCTCCTGTTCCTCCAGAACAAGCCATAACACCGCGTCCGCTTTGGCAAGCAGCCAATCTCGATGTTTGAGGCCTTTCAGCCAGTGCGATGGAAGACCTTCCAGACCAAAAAGGGCGCCGAGAAGAGGCCCAGCCACCGCGCAGTTTGTATCAGCATCACCAGCTGCCATCGTGAGTTCTGTGATAATCTTCTCGAACGCGGCCGGTGTTCCATCAGATCCGAGAGCTAGTATACCTTGTCTAAGAGCCCAAATTCCGCTTGCTAGGCATTTATACGTATAGCCGATAGACCTACACAAACGTCTTTAGTAAATGGCGATCTGGCACAGCTCCTTGGATTCATATTTACTCACTCACGCTGGTCAAGCTTCAAGGCGTCCAAGTCATTATTCCAAATAATCTGATGCAGCTCTCCAATATGCTCGGTGGACAAAGGATCGGGTTCTCGCAGTGAGGCAGCCAGAGTACATGAATCGACAACTCTTCTAATGTCGCTGTCATCTTTCACTTCATTTCGTATGATCTAATATGTATTCACCGTTGTCAATATGGTAAAGGACGAAACGGGTTTCATAGAAAGCGTACCGCTGCAACCAAAGACGAGATAATAGCTGAAGAAACGAGACATCGCGGATCCGCATGCGTAGTGCTCGCGATGCTCATCGCAGACTCGATCGTTTGATTCAGCCAGTCATCTCCAGGAAACGTAAAGGTGCCAATGACTGCAGTACGCATAACTGCGCCATTGGCAGCTAAGTTTCGCCCTGACTTATCCCATACTACTCTAGAGTATGCGATGGGATCGTCGAGATACTCAGCCGATCTAACGACCGATCCGACTGTACGTCCGAGACCCAACGGAAGACGATCTAGTGGCCTGAAACCATATTGAACCCAGAACTTGATGCGTCGGGCAAAATCGTCGGGGTCAATGGGTACATGTGGAGAGCGGAGGAAGGACATAAGGATGAGAAGTGATTGGTCGGTGTCGTCTGTAAATCCGCCCTCCTCGAACATAGCCCGATGACGATCCATGAACATTGTGACGAATTCTGGATTTCTATCGTCATCTGGAGAGAGAGAGAAGCGAGGATTGGTGCCATAATGCCCAATTGCTCCTTCACGATTGAGGAACTCTGTAAATAGACCAATTGCGTCGCCTAGAGCACCTCCCACGATACACCCGCGGATTCTAGACTGTTTGCTGGGTGTAGACATGGTCGAAGAAAGTTGACACGAATCAAGACACTGCCGGGATGGGAAGATTCAACCTATAGCAAGTTATTTGCAACAGGGCGACAGTCGCGGCAAGGTACGAATCCGATGGGCAATATGCAGTGCATCAAGACGAAAGTTGACTCGGACATCCGGGTCCGTCAGGAACGGTTGTGCTGTGTTTGTTCCGCAAACCCCTATTTGGGAACTTGGAACTCTGGCGAGACTCTGGAGAAGAGCTCCTGCAGGTGATACCGTTTCAGGTTCGACACCAGGCATATTCAATTGGCGAAGCAGACAGGCAGAAACACTGTCTTTGGATTCCTTGCGGTCAAAATCCTGGATGGTAAATCCAAAAGATCTTTTTGTCGTATGTAAACTCAATGCAAACTTCACATGAATATTCGTTCAGAGCGTACTCACTGCAGTGTGTACAGGTCCGATAGTTCTGGCACTTGGGAGTGACTTCCTTTCAATTAAGACCCCGAACAATAACAGATGCGTATTGAGACTCCCCCGTAGGAAGTTGGGCCTTGTCGCAAAAATAGTCAAAAGGCGTGCGTGCTTACTTGAGTTCGGATTTCCCATCAGTCTCCTCCCGCTCAACATTCGGGTTTGAACGGAGAAAGCATGGCATACCTATCTCTGAGATGGTTTCAAGATCTGTGCATGTCTCCGGAGATATGTTGGACACGGTGATACGCATGATGTTCTATACTAATTTCCAGATCATCTTGAATGATGACACGGTGAACATGCAGACAACAAAAAGCCGCATCGATCGACATAGGTGGGCTGACATTTCCTGTAGATAGATAAGAGCATCAGCACACGAGGCTTCGAAAACAAGCGCCCACAGCTTACAGTCGAGAGAAACCCTGACAATGCAATCAAGCCTCGTGGATTGAACGTTGTACCCCATACTCCTCGGGAAAAATATGGTCTGGTAATTGTGAGCGACGGAAGGCTAGAATTTCAGTTCGATATCGTGTTCGTTCATTCAATTATGTTGCGGAGGTGAGGAATGATAAACTGAGTTTCGTCAGGCAAGATACTCACTGCGTTAGTACTTAGCCGTTAGCAGGCAGATTCATGTCAACACGAGTGTCGAAAAAGCAGTGGAAGTGATCTGGAACTTTCCGCCTGAACATATCCCGGACCGCATCTGAGTCCTGGATATTACTTATCATTATATAGGTACACACTGGCGAACAAAATCCGGAGTAATCCACTCACGTTTTCCGCTGCCAATCTCATGTCTGATATCCCAACGTATAGGACCTGGCCCTGAGTACGGTTCCATCCGATTCCTTGGACCACCGGCCGCGGATATGGTCGGTCAATTCTTGACGGCGTTCTGGAGTGGCTTTGAGATGACCATCGAGTTGAACATGATTAGACGCTGTTACGATGTCAGATCCTGAGACAGAGGTATGATTTTGGGATCCGCATTTGATTCCTATCGGGATGACATTGCTGTCGGTAGTGGCGTCTCAGATGATTTCTATTGAAGTGTGATTTGTGATCTACTCACTGTTTGACTGATGAATCGGTGACTGACTTACGGTTGAATTGCGCTTGACTGAGTGTGTTGATCGAACAAGACGAAAAATTGTGAAGCCGCCCTGGACAGATCTGGAAGGGTGGCGGTGCAAATCAGTATCGTGGGAACAATGACAGAACCCTGCTTTAGCGAAACGTTTTGCATCGCACCGAGGGGTCCGTTGAACTTAAACCACATATTTCTGTCGACTTTTTCGTATTCCATCGAGCTGCGATCGGGCTGCAACCCCAGTGAGTTTGGAACTATAACAGAAGGCTCGTTTCTCATACAGGTCTATGTGTGGCCAACTTGAATATAGATTCCGGCGGAGATTTGGGTGGGGTTACGCAATCAGTCCCGGTCGCCAGTTCTCGGTGACTGTTGTTGTACGTGCTTGAGCGGAATTTGACTCTGGACGTCTGGACACGACACGACGCCACTTTTTCGACTGCCGAACGCCATAAACTACGAGTTTCTTCCTGATGATACTTGGAATCCCTGATTCAAACAATAGGTCAGGTACGCAAAACGGATGAGATCTATGTGCTTGAATCCATTTTCGGATCAATGATGCGGCTCCCGCTCCATCCACCCATGGCACCCTTTGGTAACGTGCATTTCCTATTGCACTTCCGGGTGCTGACACGATCGGACTTTTTCTTAGAGAAGAAAGTCCATCGTGCGCCAATCTCTTCATGTTTCATATGGCTAACGTGATTACTATTATATTATATAAAGGTCCAGCTCTTCTTTGGTGTTTGACATCTTCTCGCTGCAATGGCTTCATCTGGTGTCATGCACCTAAATGTCCCTATCTTCGCTGGTCAAGGAACAGCGGCCGCCAATAACCCTCAGACGCGTCAACAGGCAATTCGTGACGCTTCGAGTCCTTCAGGATCCCTGCTTCTCTCTGCCTGTCACGAGGCGTTCCACACAGAGCTATCATCGTTATATCCGACCGAATTCGACCTGCTCGGCATCAATCTGAACGACTTCGAGAGCAGAGACATTGTCTTGCCCGTGCCCAGCCCACAGTACCTCCATAATCCAGTCATATCGGGGCCCACTCTATTCCTGATACAAGCTCTACGGTATATCGCCTTTATAGAAACATCTGGTTCAACCCAGCAGTCACTCACTCCCTTCAGCGACGCGTTGAAGCGTAATATGGACGCGGGTGTAGGAGTTCTGGGGTTTTCCTCGGGCATACTTCCCGCCTGTGTCGTCAGCACATCGCTGAACGCTCTCTCATTTATTTCTCGCGCAGTCGAGGCTTACCGTTTATCCATCTGGATAGGTGTTCGCTCTCAGATATATCGCCAGGCGGTCCTTAACCATATCCCTTCATATTCTTATCATCCGTGGAGTCTCGTGTTCCTAGGGACGGATAGAAAAGTTTTGGAAGCATCACTAGAAAGTTTTAGAGAGGTAAAAAGGTCCCTTCCGTCTGGCCTTGAACTTTCTTTGATATTCACTCTGCCTTCTAGCGCCACGAGCCCACACACGAGCCTACACCTCTTTACGTGACTGCGATCATGGACGACACGTGTATAACCATTTCGGGACGGCCAGATGCGCTTGCAGACTTCTCTGAGAGCCTCGCGGCGAGCTCTGTGGTGCACAAGACCACGCTAGACACCCTGTACCATGCTCCGATTCACCTACAAGGTGCACGAGAGCAAGTCCTAGCCGACGTTTCTCGCAGAGGCATCGTTTTCCCTGATTTTGGGGACGTAAAAGTTCCGCTTCGCTCTACATTCACCGGCGAGGCGCTCACCAAGGAGACTACAGCCGGGACCCTGGTCGAGCTTATCGTCGATATGCTCCTCACACAGCCCGTTAATTGGGACCTGGTGGTGATGGAAGTTGTCAAGGCCGTCCCGGAGGACATACCAGTGCGCCTGGTCAATGTGGGGCCCGGTATGGGGCTTAGCCGGAGCCTAGAAAGAGCTCTTCCTCGTACTCAAGTTGGCACTATGGATATCAGTACATCAATCGCCGAGCATTCTCCACAAACCATGGGAATCAAGCAAGAACCCATAGCCATCGTTGGGATGGCCGTTAATATGCCTGGCGCTCCGAGTAACACTATGCTCTGGGATGTACTGGAGAAAGGCATCAACACTATATCCGAAGTGAGTTGTTTCTGCTTCGATCTCGTTTTTGCTTTCCTGATCGAATTCAACGCAGATCCCGGAGCATCGCTTCAAGGTGTCCGATTACACCGACGCGAAGAATCCAAACCGGCAGTTGAAAGCCCATACTGGGAACTTCATCGAGGACGTCGACGGATTTGATAATGCCTTTTTCAAAATCAGTCCCAGAGAGGCGAAGAGCATGGATCCGCAGCAAAGAATATTGCTTCATACTGCGTACGAAGCCCTCGAAGATTCTGGGTACGTCCCCGATGCAACGCCGTCATTTCGTGCCGACATGTTCGGTTGTTATATTGGGGTCGCGACACATGATTATGTGCAGAACCTCAGGAACGAAATAGATGTATACTATAGTACCGGTATGTTTCTTTCGTCTTGTCTTGTTCGGATACTCAGTCGGCGTCAACAGGAACTCTGAAAGCGTTCTTGAGTGGCAGGATTTCCTATGCCATGAAATTAAGCGGTCCATCCATAGTCGTGGATACCGCCTGCTCGTCATCGAGTGTCGCCATTTATCAGGGCGCGCGTGCTCTCATGAATGGGGACTGCAACGCAGCAATGGTAGGGGGTGTCAATGTCATTTCCAGTCCTGATGTAAGGCCAATTGTCTACCACTGCATTCGCTGCTTAATTGTCGCACAGATGTTTTTGGGTCTCGATCGCGGTCATTTTCTGAGTCCTACTGGGCAATGCAAAGCGTTTGACGCATCTGCAGACGGCTACTCTCGTAGCGAGGGCTGTGGGATCTTCATTCTCAAGCGCCTTTCCGATGCAATAGCCGAGAACGACAACATCTATGGCGTCATTCGGGGTATAGAGGTCAACCAGAGCGGTCTGGCTCATTCTATCACCCATCCGCATGCTCCCACGCAAGCCACGTTATTCAAGCGCTTGCTCACGAACTCCGGGGTCGATGCATCGCGTATAAATGTCGTTGAAGCGCATGGAACAGGCACGCAGGCCGGGGATCCAAACGAATTGGAGAGCATACGAAGCATCTTCGCGGCTAGTCGGGGCAGCGACAATCCTCTGCACATCACTTCCGTGAAGGCCAATATAGGACATCTCGAAGCCGCCTCCGGGGCAGCCGGTCTCGCCAAATTACTCCTCATGCTGCGTCATCGTACTATTCCTCAGCAAATCTCCCTTGTGAATCTAAATCCCCGAATTGCCCCTTTGGAGCTCGATAAAACCATCATCAATACCAGAAATGTCTCGTGGATACCCTCGCATGTCGATATGACGCGTATGGCTCTACTCAATAACTTCGGCGCGGCGGGGTCCAATACTGCACTCCTACTCGAAGAACATCCTCCTATGTATCTTCCGTCTTGCCAAGTGCCGGTGGTATTCGGTATCTCGGCCAAAGATGAGACGTCTCTCGAGGTTCTACGCTCCAAACACATTCACTGGTTGCGAAGTCCTGAGAGCGCAGACATCCGACTAGTAGATATAGCTTACACTGCTACTGCTCGCCGCCAGATCTACAATTACCTCATATGCGTCTCCGCATCTAGCAGGGACGAGCTTGTCGAGAAGCTAGAGCAAGCACCAGTTTCTCACCGCGATGAGAAACGTGACAACATTGTGTTCGTATTTTCTGGCCAGGGCGGTCAATATCTCGGGATGGGGCGCTCCCTTTACGAGACTTCTCCTCTGTTCAAGCACCACATCGACGAGTGTCATCACATTCTGACCTCGGAAGGTTTCCCTGGGGTGATACCCATCATTACACGTAACAGCGCGCAGGGTAGTGGTTTAGAAACTTTGCACGAGTTTGAGGCTTATCAAGCCGCCATCTTCTCTTTGGAGTATGCTCTTGCTAAACTCTGGATCTCTTGGGGATTGACTCCGAAAGCTGTAGTCGGCCACAGGTCAGTTCTTTCGACTACCCTTACATGATAAGCACTGATATACAGCTTCAGCCTTGGAGAGTACGCTGCTCTAGTATTCGCTGGGGTCTTGGACTTGAAGGGAGCTCTCACGATCGTGGCACACAGAGTTCGCTTCATGGTGCAGAAATGTGCTGTTGGCTCTACGGGAATGATCGCGGTCAATGCTGGGCCAACCACTATCGAAGAAGCCCTGGCGTCTTCAGACGACTTCGCAGACCTGAGAATCTCGTGCTATAATGGCCCATCCGATTGCGTCCTTTCCGGTTCTCTCCGGCACCTCACGGCGTTCAAGGGATTCCTGGACTCCACAGTTCGCTGTAAGAACGTTCTCCTATCCGTACCTTTTGGTTTCCATAGTATTGCGATGTCTCCCTTGCTTGATGACCTTACTGCCGTTGTCAAGCACATCACCCTCCATCCCCCTACTATTCCAATCGTATCGAACCTCCATGGACAGGTAGTCTCCCCCGGAGATAAATCTTTCTTCGGCGCAGATTATTTTGCCAGACATTGCGCGGAGCCCGTAATGTTCGAGAAAGGCATCCACTCTTTGTTGTCCAGGCCGGATTTGGGGAAGGTCGATGCTTGGATTGAGATTGGTCCTCATACGACCACTCTCCCTATGCTGAAATCAATTGCCGGCTTAACACCAAGCGCGTTGCTGCTCGGGTCTCTTCGAAGGCAGCAGGAATCATGGTGCACTTTGACGTCCAGTCTTTCCCAGCTATTCGTGGCCAATGTCGATCTACATTGGCGCAAGGTCTTTGCCCATATACCTGCAGTGTCTTGCGTTAGCTTGCCTTCTTACGCCTTCGCCAAAAAGAAGTACTGGGTTGGCTTCGAGGAGGACTCCGCTCTCACAGCAGATGCCCGAAAGCCCAAGGTATCGGTATCGAACTTGATAACTGATTACTCCATGTTGCATGCTTGGGCTCAAAGGCCCTCGAAGGAAAATGGCTCCCAGGCCGTCTTCCACACGCCAATTAGTCGCTTGGCAAGCTCCATAGTGGGTCATAGCGTCGGTGGCATGCCTCTGTGCCCCGCCTCTGTCTATCTAGAGCAAGTCCTCGCAGGTGTCGATCTCGCCGAGCGTCATCTGGGATTCGCGGCCGATGACAGTCATATCGTTCTGGGCTCCATACAGTTTCAGAAACCGCTTGTCTATGACGAAGCGGTTGCCCGTACTGTCGTTACAGTCATTACGTTGAACGGAGACTCTGGAACATTCACCGTCAGCTCGGCAGTCGATTCATCCCAGCCAGAGTCCCTTCATGTCCGAGGAGAATACCACCGCAGGTCAAATTCAAAAACGACGACCAAATTTTCGCGCAGTGTACCATTGCTGACGCGTAACATGGACCGTGTTACCGCCTCTACCGCAGGGCAAGAGGTTTTTTCAACGCGAACAGCCTATGAAGTAATATTCCCTCGTGTGGTCGACTACGCCAAGGAATACCACACGATGAAGTCACTCGTCGTAGATTCAAACGGAATGGAAGGTTGTGCGCTTGTTCAATTGCCGTCGGACTACGAACGGGGCAAATACGTTGTTCATCCAGTATTTATGGATACGATGCTTCACGTTGCAGGCTTTGTTGCCAACATGACAGGCGGTATTGACGATGCCTACATTTGTTCCGAGGTAGGCTCCGTTCGAGTCATTCCGCGACTCGTCGATAACGACGCCTCCTACCATGTCTACTGCAACAATGCATGGTTACCGGAAGAAGGCGTTATCATTGCCGAGGCCTGGGCTATACAGACAGCTAATCCGCGGCAGATAGTAGCGCACTTGAAGGGGATGCATTTCCGCCGGGTTCGTCTCGCGAGCCTGAAGAAAGGACTCGCCCATGCCACTGGCAAACCCATCATACCTGCACTCACGAAGAAAGACCTCTCCACTCCCGTCCTATCATCAATGATTCCGCCTCTGGGTCATCGGCTCCAACCAAATTCTGCTTCTGTCTCTGACGTTCAAGCTGATGTACTGAAGATTATCTCAGAGACTTGCGATATCAGCTCCTCCGCGCTAAACATAGGTACCGAGCTGGATGCTCTTGGCGTCGACTCCTTGATGTCTATCGAAATCTTGGGGAAACTTCAGACGATGTACTCGCGCATCGAGCTCGACTCACATCTCCTCGCTTCCACTCGTACCGTGTCCGATATCATCCGAGAAGTGAACTTGGCTCTCAGCTCTAGTTCTGAGACTTCTCCACCGACAACTCGCACCGTCAGTAGAGCATCATCACCTCGGACACTGGTATCGGAGCATCGTTTACCACAACTCGTTCCCTCCGCAGAGCCTGACATTCATCACATCATAGCGTCCGTCCTGGACATCAAAGTCGACCATATCAAGGAAGACGTTTCCTTTGAATCTTTGGGACTGGACTCCCTGACTTCGATTGAGGCGCTTCATGCTCTCAAATCCGAGTTCAATATCGACTTGCCGGGCGACTTCTTCATCACGTACCAGACTCCCCGGGAGGCCCAATCCCATCTATCCGTCTGCCTTCTTTCACGCGCGAAGAACGTCGAAGAACGAGCCATGAAGATTGTCAGCCCTTCGCCCGCTCCGGCGGACAAGCTCTTAGCTAGGCTGGGTTTAAATACACTACCAGCCCCCATACAGCGCTGCAGCGATCCCTGCAAAGCACCGTTGTACCTGATCCACGATGGTAGCGGCATGGTCAACTACTACGAGCGACTTTCACCTTTGAATCGTCCTATTTGGGGCATTCACAACGCTCACTTTCTGAGTGCCAAGCCCTGGGACGACATACCTCAGATGGCACGTTCTTACGCAGATCTGATCGCTGCGGCGACATCTGGTCCTGTTCTCTTGGGAGGTATGTTGTATGTTCGGTTTTATCTACTTTCGCTCTACTTAAATAATCACTCGACAGGGTGGTCTTTCGGAGGTGTCGTTGCGTATGAAATCTCTCTTCAGTTAGCCAAGAGAGGCATTATGGTCCAAGGCATCGTTCTTGTCGATTCTCCGAATCCCATAAACCACGTCCCTCTCTCCGACGCCCTCATCGAATCAGTTCTCAACCTGGATTCGCGCAGCTCTTCCTCCGAGGTCGGAAAATTGGTTCAAGCGCAGTTTCGCATGAATGCTCGCTTGCTTGGAGACTACGACCCTCACGCAACAGGAGGCTCGTGTCCCCCTCTTGTTCTCCTCCGCTCCTCCGAAGGGTACAATCCCCCAGGTGTGGCTGACGTTCCAGTCTGGCTTGCCGATCGGAGCGATCCCAGCACGGGCTCTGCAGGCTGGAGCAGTCTAGTGACGCTACCAGTGAAGGTCTTGGATATCCCGGGGCACCATTTCCAGCCTTTCCATGCCACTAATGTACGTTCGACATGTTCTTCTTAGTACATTGTACTGATCATGAGCTTCATCAGATTGGTTCTGTTTCACTTGCCATGGCAGAAGGTTGCACTTATCTGGAAAAACTGTGATCGGTTTGCTTGTACATCGTGTCATCTCCGTTACTCTCATTCTTCCAATTGGTCTTTTGGTTAAAAACTGTACTATTAGTCAAGGGGGGCATTTTCTTGTGTATTGTCTTGCGTTTGTGTTGTTTATAGCTAGTCTCCGGGTTAATGCACGTTCAAAATCCGCACTTTGTCCCAAACCGCGCGAACGCCATGGCCTGCCCTAACCATCTGAGTATATCAGGGACCCATGCCGCG
>CEMG01178478.1:2895-52104 GCA_001179705.1 Baeospora myosura
TAGCTCATCCAAAATACCTCCCGCCCGTGTTTCCGCCAGGTTAAACCGTTTCAGGATCTCGCCGTATCGGATGCGGTTATGCAGGGGCTAGAATTCAGACGACAAAGAATAGCTCCTTGAAGTACGATCATGCCGGCATTCTGAGTCGGTTACGGGAAAACCACATATGAACTTTGACAAAGCGTCATATCCCCGAATCCCCCCTCGCAGATCATGGTCTCCACTCGCCTACTGTTGTCTTCGCTCGCCCTCTCCCTGGCTTTTGTATTTTTCGCAACCATCCGGAAGCGAAAATCCTCCCCCAAACCTCAAATTCCATCCAAACATGCTTTCTGGTACATCGGCACCCCGGAATTCTTCGCAGACCCATTTCGCTTCCTCGAAGAGAGCATAGAATGGGCCAAAGGCCAGATGTTTGCATTCAATGTCATGAGCGTGAGTCTGCCTTAGAGATACTTTGTTATAGTACTTCAAGACTCACCATGTATCTCAGAACACGGTCATCGTACTACGCGGCCTGACGGGGAGAGATGCGTTCTTCTCCAAAGGCCCGTCTCTCCCTCAAGATTTAATAAATTGGATGTACTTAGCTGTTGCTGTTTAGGTCTAGATTTTATGAGTGGATACAGATTGCTAGTGCGTATCCTTTCATGCCAGGACGAATCTTTACTGACAAGACACTACTCGCGAACAGAACCCTCAGCTAGTGGATGTAATGCCCGTAACCGAGATATCCGGCGATGAAAGTTGGGCCAGTTTCATGGCGAATTTCATAAGAACCGAAGTACTAGAACGAAGTACGTCTGGCTCCATGTTCATCTCGCGTGCAAGTGCTAACCCTTCAATTGTTTCACAGTGTACCCGATTATGCTTGAAGATATCTCAAAGATAACTTCAACCTGGGGTGACAAGGGTTCCCTGGACCCTTTTGAGAGCGTCTACGAGGTAAGTTCATCCTATGACTTTGCTCCTCTGGTTAATACTGACCACCGCCTCAGCTGGTTTTCACATTATCTGTGCGCCTCTCCACATGCCGCGAGTTTTCGGACAGTCCCGAAAACATCAAGGCTCTGATGAAGATCTTCAACCGTATGGAGGCGGGATCGACCCCGACCTCGATTATATTGCCATGGATTCCAACACCGAGCCGATTTGGCAGACTCCTCGCTGGTCGTGACCTCTACATGATGATCAGCAACGTCGTGAAAGCGCGCAAACGGGAAGGACGACGGGAGGACGACCCTATGCAAGTTCTCATCGACAAAGGCATGTCTTTGGTGGACATTACTCGGGTGAGAGATGAATACATATACTCGTTTGGGTCCATCTAACACAAGTTGTCTTTTAGTTCATTGCTATGACCTTGTTCGCTGCTGTGACCAACACAGGTGGCGTCATGTGTTGGCTGGTCATATACCTTGAAGCCCATCCAGAATGGAAAAAACGCGTCCGAGGAGAAGTGGAACAATTCATCCGCGACAACTGCACCGATCCTTCCGTGTCTCTCACAACCGCCATTTCCGAAGTCCCCGTCACAGTCATGGACTCATCTACCCCTAGCCTCGAACTCACCATGAACGAGACCATGCGAATTCTCTTCAACGGTACTTTCATGAGACGGAACATCGGCGAAGACATCTTCGTAGATGGCGTACGCATCAAGAACGGTGCATTCCTCATGTATCCGACTGGAGACCTCCACTTCAACCCCGACCTATATCCCGATCCGCTCACGTTCGACCCTCTGCGGTTTACACCCGAGGCGATCGAGGAGCGCAAGAAGCTCGGTATCACCTTCCTGGGCTGGGGCGCGTCGCGCCATGTTTGCGTCGGCAGGCGTGCAGCCACTCTCATGATCAAGATGATCATGATCCAATTAATGGCGAACTTCGACTATGATATCGCTGATGGGGAGGGTCACACGATAGTCGTGCCGCCCAAGCCATACAACGATAGGCTCTTCAAGGTTAATCCACCGAAGGAGAAGGTGTTCATGAGATACTCGAAGAAGGTTCTCTAGCTGTCAATGATACCATCTTTACAATCATCAGCACTTCGACTGCATCAGAATCCTTTCAGAAATCGCATAGGGATAAAACAATACTGCTACAGTATGTGCAGTGTCTACAGGCCCCGAAACTCTTGTCGGATCACAGAACAAACCATCATTCGATCTTCGAAGCTCACCTGCAGGATACCATTAACGTCATATGTACCTGCACGGTGGGTGTCGCTTTGATTAGTGCCAGTTTGTGGGTTGCAATCATGATTTGTCCGCTTAATTCTGATGGACTCTCCGTGGAGTCTGGACGCCGTAATACTTTTACATGTATTGAATGCAGTGCCAGTACCTTGCCAGGCGCTAGTGCAGTGCTCTGCACCACCCTTACCGAAGCCCGAATCAGTGTCAATGGTACCTGTAGCACTTAGCTGTAAATTGTTTCGCAGATAATCGATGAGCGCCCACCCTACTTATCTTCGTTTTGAAACTTGGCTTAATCGCAATGAACTCTGTTTCTTCTTGACAGCTCGCATGCTGGTTGCCACTACGGCTCTAGTGGAACGCGCCCCATCCTTGTCGCCAGTGTCAGGCAGCCCTGATAGAAGAATTTCTGCATATGCTACACATGCACTTGTGATACACACTGCAAGATACCGCCGCATTTCGGAAGCAGACAAAAATAAACTCGTGTTGCAATTGGTGCCGATCGACTCTCGGTTTGCGGTGCTTTTGAGTATAACAAATTCGTACCCATGGCGCCGGGGTGAACCAAACCAGGTGATCGGGGTCCTTCCCCCTCAAACCGGCGCTCTACGCACACCACCCTTCCCGAGAAAACTTTGACGATCATAATAATGGGATCACTGTTGTAGGTGCTGATCTGCTGTGTATACTTACAATCTGCTTACAGTTATCCCTCTCGTTTCTTTCTTGTTAGTTGGAAGCTCCTGGACACTGGAACTGCAAAATCCAAATGGCTGTCCTTGCCCTCGTCTCCTCGCTCGTGGCCATCTTCGTTGTGTCCAGGATAATCAAATTTCGAAACGCATTGAGGGTATGGACATGTTCTGCAGGTGTCTTGTGAGTTCATCAGCTGAACAAGCGAACAGAAAGTCGGACATACACCGGGCATGAGAGTTGCCTTCGCACCTATCTCGTTTCTTGGATCATTACTGCCCTCGTCGCGTTGGAATCCCGGTCTTGCATGGCAATGGGAGTGGAGGAATCAAGGTATGATATATCTCTCAATGACACATCCTCATAATATCAACCGTCCTCGTCAGTCTATCCACGATATGGATCAGAAACTATCTCGGTCGTTCCTTGGTTATTCGGCCGGCCATTCATATATACTTCTTCCATGGAGGTCGCTCGCCAAGTTGTCTCTACCGCAAAAGAGCTCGAGAAAGGAGCCGAGTCTACTTCAGGTGTCAGGTAGGTCCTGCGAGGTCCATGCTTGTCTGTACTCACGTCATGACAGTCAGTACGGCGCCAACCTATTTACCACGAACGGCAGCGAATGGAGACGTCATCGCAGAATTATGGGTCCCGCGTTCAGCCAAGAAACGTGCGTCCAGTGATATTCACGAAATTATACCCCAGTTGACACGAAAATGAATCGTAGATACGCGCTGATTTGGGCAGAGGCCTCGTCTCTGTATCGGGAAATGAGCGCTGCTGAAGGTTGGAATAACAAGGACAAGATAGTCATTCCTTCGGTCACCCACTACACGAACAGAGTAGGACTTCCTACATTCGATCATGCATACGAGCGTCTAACGTATATGGCACACAGTTCGGGCTCACAATTATCTCGAGATGTGGATTCGGAATACCGCTTTTGTGGAAGTCATTAAACCAGACAAACGTGATGGGTTGGGGGGAAGCTCTTGAAATTGTATCAAACACATTTATCGACCGGCTGGTGGCCCCGCGCTGGATGTACTGGCTTCCGATCAAACAGTTAGTCCATTCTAAGCTACATCTATTATTTTGCTCATATGTCGGTCCTCTCAAGCTTGCGAGATATCGATATGGCTTACAAGACGTTGACTCAGCACATGCACGCGCTCATCAAAGACCGGCGGGAGAATCTAGCTGTCGAGGGCAGTGGCGAGATCCCAATGAAACGAGATGTCTTCAGTCTGTTGGTCCGCGCTAGTGAGGCTGAGGATAAACTGGCAATGACTGACGACGAACTGGTCAGTGTCTCTTGACCTCGTTCGAGAATTCTTAGCTGACCGGGACAATGTAGATGGGAAACACTTTCTTCCTTCTGTTCGCCGGACATGGTGCGTGTTTCAGCGGAAGACGTACGACGACGGCGAACTGACATGTCTTCAGAAACGATGACCCACACATGGGATGCCACTCTTGGATTCTTGGCGTTGTACGAGGACATACAGGAAGAAGCGCGCAAGGAAATTTTGGAAGTCGCTCCTGCAAACTCCCCGCTTGTATGTCATGCAGTACTCGGTGTCGTAGACATGGCGCTGATTTCCACGGTAGACCTATGCCGATGGTCAGAAACTAACCAAAACTCTGGCTTGCTTCCTGGAGGCTAGCCGTCTATTCCGTAAGTCTTTTAGGCCACTACTTCTACGCGATCTCGGAATTAATCCCTCTCCACAGCCTCTGGATTTATCCTCATGCGTGACACCGTAGAGGATGTTGTGCTTCCATCCTACAACAGTGATGGATCTAAGGGACAAATCGCCGTGGAACGCGGAGTCTGCGTTGCCGTCGACATGGTTGGGCTACGTGCGTATTGTGTCCGCATGAGCCGACGATCTCAGGAACCTACTAACAGCGCGCACAGATGCGAACCCACGGCATTTCCCCGACCCTGAAGAGTATCGCCCTTCTCGATGGTATGGCGCCAACGAAAACGAACTCTCCACGTTCTCGGTCGGCCCGCGCGCATGTGAGTTCTTCTCCCATCGGCTAGCTTCGTGTTTTGACTTAAAATCACAAGGCATTGGTCGGAGGTTTGCCTTGACCGAGGCAACCTGTCTCCTGGCGCATTTGCTGCGTGAATGGAAACTCGAAATTATCTTGCAGCCAGGAGAAACTCGCCCTCAATGGAGAAAGCGAGTCATGAGAGGAAAGACGAGTATGACTCTGGGTGTGGATCGAGTATCGATTAATCTTGTAAGGTTGAAAAACTGAGGATGCTGTAGTAAGCTGCTTGTTCTATTTCTGGTTCTTCCATTTATCTGCAAATGCGTCTGTATAACGTTTGGGACGTGGTAGAGATCCCTTATAAATCCATAGAAGCTGTATACCCTTTGAATAATCACAAACTCGAGAGTCATTTTACATAGTTCAAATACGAGTCCTTCCAAAAGTTTGAGGTGGACTTGAGGACAATAAATTACACCGATCTACTCTATCACTATTGAAGTGTTTTACGAGGCCTCGATCTTGGGGCCCTTCCACATCATTTGACCAGTGACCAACTCGGTCGTAAACCCTCCACTGCGATCAGTATCCATCAGCCCCGCCGCGACTTGTGCATTCAACCATATAGGAACGCTCCAAGTAAACCAAGCCAGCACATAGACGTATCCCAGCAGCCTCCATCTCTCACTTCTCAGTCCCATGTTCTTAGCGAAGGCGATAACATGGTCCTCGAACGTGATAGCTATTGCTTGAAGAACGAAGAAACGGAAGCTTCCTCCACTCCATGCACGCGTCATCATGTACTCCCCAGTCTGGTGTAAAATTCCAGACAGGGTAAACGCGACGAAGAGCTGCACATATGCCGAGAGCGAGCCTTTGCCTCCTTTACGCAGTCCCAAGACGCGATGTGTGACAAATTTGCCGTGGGTGGCCAAGAACTGAAGATAGCACATTAATTTCGTGCCAGTTGTCGAGAATTCAACCTTGCTTACCCTACGCAACAACTGATGCCATGTTCCTCTGCGAACGATAGTCAGTGACTAAGACTCTACTATTCAGTTCTGATCAAACGCACCCCCAGAATTTTCTCAAAGTATAAGCTTCCCCGAAAGAACCAAACATCGGTGGACACTCTGAAGGCTCCCAACTACCCAACGCGACAAATATGCCAGTGATTGGCGTGATTTGGACGTTCCCGCAGGCGTATAACGCGAGCGTAAAGCTTATGACACAGACGAACCGCCATGCCCACCCATCGGCGTCAAGTCCAGGACTTCCCATTGCAAAGGAAGGATTGAGATGGTTCAGGTGCCCGATGGCTTTGAACAACGCGCAGTAGTATACGCTCCATCCAATTTGGCGCATCACAAATTCTCTCCTGGTGTATGGGGGCGGAGGACGCACTGCCGAGCGAGGCTCGTGCGTCCACCCGACACCACGGGGACTCAAAGTCAATTTTTGCGCCCATTTCATGCGATCTCCGAACGACGCGTCGCTGATAGATTCCTTCTGTCCGGTGAGCCGTAGCTCGCGATGCGCGTCTGTGAGGACGAGATAATCGGATGCGGTGAAGAGCTCGGTCATGAGGGTGTGCCCCATCAGCCAGTCTTCGTTGAGATACCCGATCGTCGTGTGGAATAGTAGGTACCATAGTATGAGCGCTATTGGGATGAAGAAGAGACGACGGACGTTCCGTGATTTCGTCGCGAGGGCCACGTGGAAGAACAGGTGAAAAAAAAGCAAGAGGCTCGTCGAGAACGGCGCAAGGGACATGGCGAGCCTTTGCGTGGGGTGGTAACGCGGATATGTTTAGCTCTAGATGGGCCCTTTTGGTGGAGCGGGCGGTAGCTCTAAGTGTATGTGGGTATGATTCGTGCGCTGCAGAGACGCCAGCTCGAAAGACCCCAGGAGTTCTCCTGACCAGGTGGACCTATCCTACTAGCCCTAGTACAACAATGATATAGAGACCATCAATCAGATGCTGGAGGAGGAAAAGACTATTGCAAACTTAACTTACTTACTGGGATGGAACTTGTCATGGTGCGATAGATCCGGAGTCGCTGCATCACAAATTTTCTGAGGTGCACCTGGACCAGTTCGTTCCTGATGCAAAGATGATTCAGTTTCGAGCCTGATGAAAACCTGATGGAATCCCAGTTCAATTTGACAGAACGTGCCAGGGTAGATACCGTAAGTACTGAAGATCAATTGTAAGTAGATTGTATCAAATTGAAAGAAGAGTCGTCCAAAGCTGAGCAAATGACGAGTGGATCGCGGCAACATGCCGGCTCATTGCCTTCAACTTTTTCCCACGCATCGGGTCCCCACTCAACAGCAACCTCAACGTTGACTTGCTACTTCCGAGTCATTTCCTCCTGAAGAGGGCGATACTTGTGAGGCTAGGGCCGCACATCTGTGCCTGGCTTGAGTGCTATCCTCTGATTGTGATCTGTCTGGGCTTGAGGGTCGATAGGAGTTACTATGTAAGTACTCAATTGGATGTAACTCGTTTGACCTGCCTCTATTGGGAACCGCCAGGACTTGAATTATACGCCCGTATCGCGCAGTATGCACATACGCTTGGATCATGTGCTGAATTGATCTTTGGTGCGGCCCGAACTCATACAACGATGGCGCATTGCGCATACTATAGGCATCAATCCATCTTCGAGCCTGGTATGGATTCTTTCCTCGCTGCATCCTGATTCTATCAGGATCTATCAGGACTCGGGAGATCCAAATCACGGCAAGCTTCATGAATACCGAGCCTCGAGTACCGTAGGTAGCCTGGCATGCGGGGGCTCAGGCTGCAGGCACTGCCGCCCACTTACTCTGAAACTTGTGTACTGCTCCGAAATAGCCCCGCAGCTGGACCTTCTATCACACTGCTGCTGTTGGCACCTTCTATCAGACATCAGAGGTACAGTACAATGGTACCTTCCTGGCCCTGGAACAGATGCATTGATTGCGGTTTGAACTTTGCTCTCCAGAACAGCGGAGTATCGAACAAGGAGGGCATATTTTGTGATCTTCTGTCATAGAAGAAGTTTCGTTTGCATCAAAATGGACACTATCTTCGACATGCATTCAAACCAGCATTTTCCAATTCTGGTTTACAAACGAATGACCTGCCTTTGGCCGAATTTATCTGAGGTTGGTGAGGTGAAGTACTTGGAGTTCAATCGTCTTTGCCACTAATACAATTCACATAAGTATGATAGTAACCATTAGGACATCGGCGTCAACCACATAAGCGCTATTTCCGTGAAGCGCGGTTGACTCGTCAATACGGGCGCTGTCAGATCTTAGCGAGGAGGAGGCCGCCTCTCAAGAGTTCGCGCGGCGCAGATCACCGAGGTTAGAGTCACCGCTCTTCATCGCTCTTGCTCAATCTCCGAGATGACCCATCCCCGGATGCTCAGACGAGTTTTTGGCGAGCAAGATGTGGATAAGTATGGAAAATCACCGCTCATCTGTCGGAGCACATGTATTGGAAGCATGTATCTGCGTATTCATCAGAAAGGTACACAGTGAAACATAATCCTGATGTTCTTAGGTTGAGATGCATGCAATTCAACCCATATCTATACTGACCATGGGGCTTTGTGGGTTGTGGTCACAGTTGTCTATCTAGGTTCAATTGTATTGTGCCGTACTGGCAACTGATAGTGTGATTGTGGGTCACGATTGGATCGCTCCGAGTCCTGAGCTAGTAAGTGATCTGCGCCTATATGAAACCAAATTAAAATTAAATGATGCCACCGAGCGGTATCTTTGACAAGTCGGCAACACGACAGGCCAGTTTTGTGCTAACACCTAGTGCTGAGTACTGAACATCGCCGGGACGAACTGGTTTGAATCCGTCCATGCTGCTGCACAACACCAGCAAACAGACACCAGGACAAACGGAGATAGAGCGGAGATCAGGATTCATAGATCCGCCTTGAGATGATCTCTGCGGCAAAGTCTTGATCAGGATCAATCTCATGTTCAACTTCATCATCACACCTATCACCACGGGATGGCACGGGTGACATGATTTCCTCTCTTCTTGATTCTAGCTTCAGCAAATCGTTTCAGTGCCACAAGATAAGACACCGTCCTGCGTGGCAATTGCACCCTACAGGCGATATAGCAATCTGGTTATGATGGTGCACGCTTGAAGCATCAGAACCTCTGGCTTCTCGGAAGTTCACCATCACAAAACAGCCATATGCATCATCTTCCTGCTGAGACCCGGCTCTTCGGAAGACTCAGTCAGCCTCAAGCGCTCAAGAAGCACAGAAAACTTTGTTACATGAATAGTTCTCCGGAGTTCTCGCCGTACTAAGGGCCTGTAGCCAGGTAGGATTGTTTGTGTCCTATTGTGGTTTGGGTCCCATCGGCCTGTTTACCTGCTCGTAAAGCTCAGTTCCTCGGAGTCAATTCTCTCACGAACATCCAGTCTACCTTTCTACCTCGAGACCAGCCACGTATTGGAGATGCAGAAAGAGACGGCGAAGCTCAGTCTTTGGGGGAGAACCTCTCTCACCCTGACACTTCTGGGAATCCGTACGTGCTTGATTCGAATGCCTAGTTGACCGGAAGGCTTAGTTTGATTTTGCAGCTTTCGTTGTCCTCTACGCCGCTGTGACTGCATCATGGACTGAAGGGAACAAGAACAGACCGAAGGGTCGCGCCATCTTCGATGCAGTCGCGCGCTACGTCACGTCCAACGTGTCTATTCAGCAATTACAATCCTACTCGGCCCCGACTTTTGAGACGTACAATACGTGGCTCAAAACAACGAACTTGGCTCCAGTGGTTGATGACCTCGAGAACGGTGTCAGACTCATGTGGATTGGACCAAAGCGGACTGACCATGTCGTGTTGTATTGCCACGGTATGTGGCGCGTCCCCTCATACAAATTTCGCTTACTAAAACGTTTCACGTAATGCAGGCGGTGGGTTTGTTGGCCCTCTTTCCGACTTCCAGCTAGAATACTGGCATCGCGTCCAGACAGACATTCTCAAAAGGCCCGGAAGCCCAGAAATTGGGGTCGCCGTACTTCAATATTGTAAGCCGAGTTTGTGCTCTGTGCGAATTTCCATCCTGACTTATATCTTCTCACTATAAAGCACTTCTTCCGAAAACTTTCCCAACGCAATTGGTCGAAGTTAATACCGCCGTCAAGCACCTACTCTCCACTGGCGTTCATCCGTCCAACTTATATCTCGCGGGCGAATCCGCTGGAGCCAATATCATCCTCCAGCTCATTTCTCACACTCTGCACCCCGTTCCTTCAGTCCCGACATCTCCGTTAACCGATATTTCCGCCCTGGGGGGGATCTACCTCATGTCTCCATGGGTATCACTTACAGGCGTTGGGGGGTCCCACAAGGTCAATGATCGCTTGGACCTCGTCTCAGCGAAAACCCTCGGATACTGGGGAACTTCGTATCTAGCTGGCATTCCAGAATCCCAACTGGTCTACGCACAGGCGGGTACTGTTTCGGATGGCTGGTTCTCCGGCATTGACAAACATGTCTCGCGGATTCTCATTACGGCGGGAGATAGTGAGTGTCTGAGGGACGACATTGTTGCGTTCAATAAGTCACTACAGAAATTGCACCCCAACGTGAAGTTCGATCTGCAGGACGGTGGGGTGCATGCTGATCCGGTATTCGACATCGCCGCAAAATCGAAGAAGTTGAGCCCTGTCACGGAGATGGTCATTGACTGGTTGGCGGATGGGATTGTAGATGCGGATGAGAAGTAGGTATCAAAATGATTATTTAACTTGCTGGGTAGGCTTTGGTATGGTACGATGTTCTGCGTCTCTGGGTATTCCATGCGGTATCATATTGCGTATGTAAATAAGGCTTTGATAGCTTCGAAGCTCATACACTACACAGTGCATGTAGTGAAATATTGGTATACCCTTAGAGTCCTTACTTTGGAACCCGTCAAAGTCTGCTGAATTCAATAGTGTCACTGGCAGTGAGAACCGCCGATAGCCCAGACCAACTCCACTCAGATACAGACACGAAACCAGATATCTCGGTGAGTCCTCTCTGGCGGGGAACTTCAGATGCAGCTACTGTGGAATTCAGCATGTTACGTCGCGCATGTGAACTCTCCTCACATTGACAAGGCCCGACAACAACCATATATTTTATCTAATTCTACAGATGAGCAATTCCCAGCAGATAATACGACTAGAAGGTACCATCATAAATAAGAGTGCAAACTCGATACACGTACAACGAGTACTACATTTACACTTTAGTGAGGGGATAATAACAACCCTTAACCAAGCCTGAGGAGACCCGGGGAGGCAAATAAAAACTGTTCAGATTAGACCTCCGATCTGAACTGAGAGCGAGGGGTAGTCAGTGCGTGATCCAGAAACGACTTAGATGTGCGAGTGCGTACCTGACTCGTGTGCTGGTGGATATGTACCATGCCCTTGGGATCGTCATACGAGGCCTCCTGAGCGAGCTTCGTCTGCGAATAAAAGAATCAGCATAAGAAGATGAATGTCATAACTGTCATTGAACTCACCAAGGGCACATCATACTCGTGACGGGCATCCGGGCGGCTGACTACCGTGGAACCAGTATTCAAAGGAGCAGACTTCCTGAAGTTCAGCATATTGCTGGCATTGTTCATACTAGTGCCGGCCACAGTATCTGTTGCCATTCCTCGGATGGACTGTCTTGTATTCAGCCTGATGTTTCGACGTCAGTCAGTGGCAATTGCCATTACGATTGGAGAAATGATTTACGTCGCCATGAAAGTGTTCGCGTACGCTGTGATCATTCAGTCAGAAATCTTTGCTATATGATGGTAGCGGGACGCTATACACACCTTTGGAAACAGACATGTTGAAAAGTTGGAAGACCAGCATGCTCGAATTGGACAGATACTAGGAGATATTCTTTCAGGAACGAATTAACCGAGAAGTCGGAGGATACGCACAGAGATGAGAACTGCTAAGTTCAGCGTGCTGTGGGCAGGTCAATAAGTGTAAAAGGTCCTGAGGACGGAACAACGCACGTAGTCAACAATCCAGAGCAGATGATGTAGATCGTCAGCTGATTGACGACTCTCTCTGTCCTGTTCTACATT
The DNA here is from genome assembly GCA_001179705.1 of Baeospora myosura. Lineage (NCBI taxonomy): Eukaryota > Fungi > Basidiomycota > Agaricomycetes > Agaricales > Baeospora > Baeospora myosura. The sequence goes on from CEMG01178478.1 coordinate 14,910, forward strand.
CAGATGGGAATCCTTTGAACAGCCGCAATCAAACTTACGGGCCGAACCCAGTGCGACTACGATACAACGAGAAGCATATTGTGCCGGCTATCGTTAGGTCAAGAGCACACGCGATAGAGGGCGCAGCAATGGCCATCCACTAAGGACAAAAGAGTCAGTTGGAGGTAATTCTAGAGACGATTCTGACGCACGCGAATCTTGTCGACTGTGGCCAGCACTTGCACGTCGGAAAGGCTACGAGAATATTAGCAATGTGCACCTAGTGACCGGAGGTCGCTGAAACTCACGTTGTCACTACAGTTACTAGAATTGCAACTCAGTGATCATGAGCGGGCGGAGGATCACCAATCGACTCACCAATTCCGATGCCTAATCAAGGAATGGTTAGCCAACTAGTATCGGTGACGTCTGGTGGATGCTTACTGAAGGGGGCCAGGGAGATTACGGACTGTATGTAGGAAATGTCACTTGAGTCAAGGGGCATCGATAATTAAAATGAGTGCGCGCACGAGAACTATAGCGAATGGCATCCAAGCCCGATTCACTGGAAAGTAGCGACGTCAGATATATTGCATCATAGAAAGAACCGCTCTTAAAGACACTCACGAACGTAAATTCGATAGATCAGGAATCTGTTTTGCAAATTACTGTGCTGTTCCGATATGACTTGTGGTGGGCCACTCACTGTTGAACAATCAACGCAATCATTGACTAGAAATTTCAAACTAGTGAGTATCAAGTATGCGGATATTGGACTTGATTGCTTACCGTGACCACGGGCTCGGACTATCGTTACTTGAATTAGATATTTGGCAAGGGGTAATCGTTATAATTTTAGACATACTGATATGCTCCTGTGAATACGGGGTTTAGTATTTTGACAGGAAGAAGCCTCTTTCAGGACTCACCAAACCGTCTTCAGCATGGCAAGCGGATTGGCATAGTTGGTGACGAGATACGTGTAGACGCCATGCGAAGTCATACACAATGAAAGAGTGTCAAGGGCCCTAGATGCAGGAACTTGTCAAGATCGACTCGCGCTGGTGATATATATATGACTTGCCATATGACACCGACCTATAAAGCTACGATGAGCTTTGAGCGAAGGAGAGCTAGAGAAAAGACGGACCAGTATCTTAAGCAACGGTCTGTCCTTCGAGTACGTTCGGAACTATACAAAGGTGAGTGTCAAAGAAACGTCGGCCTGTGAGAAGTCATACATAAAAGAGTGTCTGCAACGAAGTGATCCCGTAGAACCTATTATATAAAACATATACTGTCAGCTCTGGGTTGAATTCGTATTTGAACGATGGACGTACACGGCACTGATAATCAAACCAATGAAATCCATGCCGATGGTGGGAGTAAGATCGATTTTGAACAGAGGGGCGGACATTGTGGCTTAACGATGGATGGGTCGGGATTTCGTCTGAACCTGGACGGGAGTCTTATGTGAGGTACTGCTTTATAGCACTCTCCGCAAGACCGGAGCGACAGATTCGAGCAAGGCCCATGAGTTAGCGAGATCCGAAACTGCGATCGACTTCGGCGCATAGGGAAGAATGATCTACTTGCAACATCAAGATGTGGAGAAAACACCGATAAAGAAGAGAGATCCAGCTGGACGATTTGCCAGCGCCCTCAAGTTCATACAAGCTCATACGCCCTGCAGATCCTAGAAAAGGCTCAGAAGTTATAAGCAGAGACTGCTAATTGAGTGCTTCTTGATGAGACACTACATAACGTCGCCCATGGTTGTACAGTGCAGTATGACGTATAAGGATAGGATTCCCCGTGTCCTAGTTGTCCATCAGATCCAGGAGTATCTTGATGTGCCCCCATCTGCTTTGGCGACACAATCAGTGATTGAGGGAGAAGCCCAAACTCGAATCAAGTACCTCGACGGTCTACCAGTATCAAAGACGCTATCTCAATGAAGGATCACTGATGAAACGACAATCGTTGGACCTCGTGAAGAGTTGAACATTGTCCAAGAGCACGTTTGTCTAGCTCGATCCTGCTACGATGCCGGCTGGAGGCTATGTGCCACAGGACTAACTCTGAGCTCTCCCGAGTCGATACCGTATCGTCCGCCAGTCTCGTGCAAACTGCACTTGGCAACAGCCTGAACATTAAAGTGCAGCCTAATGCAGCCGGTGAGAAGCAGTAGAGAAACTTGAGAGAAACGTCGATGAATCAATGACCTTCGGAAGATGATCTTCAAGCCCGAAAACCCTAATAAGGAATGGTGGGTTCGCTTCGATCAAGTCGCGAGAAAACGGGCCCCCAACGAGCGCCCGGATCAGATGCAAGTCTTATCTCATCAGCAACAGACAGAGCCGGTATAAATCCATTGTTGCCGCTATGCGTTATACCTCGAAGGGTGTAACCCGGTGTATGTTTCCATATGCTGCATTTGCGTACGGGTGCTTTTACAAGTCCTATGAATTTGCAATGACTCGACGTCCATCAACTAAGACTGCCGCCAAAGAATTGGGTGAGCGATTGCGTAGAGAAGGCGAAGGACTTCACTTAACGTAACAAAATACAATGATTAGCATGACACCTAGTACATGATGTACAATTAAAATATCACACTGAAGCAAGGCACTAGTCCTCCTTGATCTCTGTGTGTCCTTCAGGGTTAACGAAGCTGTCAAGAATTGTATCATAATTCTTGAGTAGTTTGGTCGCCAGGTCGGAATCGGTCTGAGTCCATGTGGTGTACGGCACATATGAAACATGCTCATCGTACAGGAACGGAGCGAGCGTGTGTATTTTCACGGGACCCGAGGAGCTCGGTATCCATGATTTGTGGGCGGATTTAGGAAGGGCGACAAGAGCAGCGTGGGTAGCGGACACTGCGGCTTTGTACGGTGTGCTGGGATGGTTCACTGAACCTAGCAAACGAGCCTGAGAAGTACGAGTCAACGTTTCATATGATGATGTCTGGCGGCCGTGTTTACGCACCAAGAGGAATGTCCAGTTCCGAAATAATGCCGCTACTCCTTTGCTGTTCACTGCATCCAAACTGGTGGCCAAAACGCCCGGTTGAACGACAAAGTGACGGGGCTTTGCAGCCAAACCGACATCGAGATCAGAAGGGTACGGTGTATTGAGATGAGCAGCGATTGTCTCCATCTGGAATTTTGACGTTTCATATGGGCGTTCAGTCTTGATCAGTTGTAAGTCTTCTGGGTCATAATAGGTCCCGGATGCACTTGACGAGGACATCCAAATTATTTTGGCCGGAGAATCAGACTTCTCAGAGAACACCGCAAATAGTGGCTCTAGATTTCGGAACTGAGATCGGTTAGCGTCAGAAATGGGATGGTGAAAGGGCTTGCAGCTAACCAAAGCGTAGTGACCGAAAACGTTGTTCTGCCAGACCAAGCCAAGCCCGTCCTGGCTCGTCATCCCCATCTCCTGACGCAAATACTGAGGAACAGTCGTTGAGGTGGATGGACTCGTGAACATCTGCTTGAGAGCCCGGCCTCCATAGACGCCATTGAAGGGTGCTATTCCAGCATTACATATCAAGTGAGAAACGTAGGGGAATCTGAAAATAGGCCCAAAAAAATTGGTTGAGGTTCAAGGGGGACAGAGGGATGGGAATTCACTGAGTATTTGACCATTCTGCGAACTTCAATACACTGCTCATGATCGAGAGGTCGACGTAATGTGTCTCGATCCTGACACCCCTTGCAAATACATCTGCATGTCCGTCGTAACCTGGAGCGGTCTTTTGACGCGCAACTTCGGTCTCTAGAAGGTGTAAAAGTTCCGTACGAGCTTGATCTGCCTTCTGCACGTTTCGGCAAGCCAGAATTAATGTCAATCCCGTATAAGGTACGAAAGACTTTTTCTCGGGCGCCGTGGAAACGTCGTCCGGCGAAATGCAATCAGACGGCGAGGAGGATGCAAGCTGCACGAGCAGACGATGGCATATCCCAAAACCGACACCACTACACAAAGGCAAGGCATCAAAATCTATCACGGTTATATTTTTGAAGCCCGAGTACACGTACCTGTTTGAGCCAGTAACTATTACGATGGGATTGACTTCTGACATATTGGGGACGATGGCTAGACACTGGTGATCTGTAGAATTGAGTGGGCTCAAATATGTCCCTGGTGTGCTAGCGCGCAGGACAGCGTCCCGTCACTGTGTATGTTTAGAGCTCGGTGTAAGTCCGATCGGAGATACTGAGAGTCCAGTAGGACAGAAAGGGCAAACTTTGCGGTTTTTATGATGCGGGCACCACGGCGGAGCGCAAATCACAATTTACCGCATAGCGGCGAGCGACCGATACTTATCGATATAGTTCGTAACGTGAACCAGATAAGAAACGGCCGTATGTAGTATGCCATGATGTATTTTCCATCAGATATAGTTGCAGAGGAAATACATCAGGATCCGGATTCCGGATCGAGCATAAGCGAGTATGCAACTATCCTCTTCAGTAGTGGACCAGGCTGGGATCAGGAGACGTAGCACCCTCATCGTGGTGACAATGAACCGGTGGCAGGGGTCCAGCAAATGAGGTTGATCGTGGTTTGCTGTGGTTTGATACTGGGATCTTGACCTGTTGTTGACTTTTTCCATCGGTCCGCAGATCTCCGCGAGGACATTTTTGTTCTGTTCTGGGTATTTGGGTGCTCGGAGACGCTGATGAGGATAACTTGGTAGGAGTCGATGGTGGAGAAAGAAAGAGCGCTGACTTTCCGAAAGCGTGCATACTTGCATTATGTCATCATCTGTTTCAGCTTCCTTTCCTGGGTCGACGTTCGGACGTTGTTCCAGCGTTGTTCCATGCTTGCTTCATGCCTCTCGAGTCTTCTCAAGTCCCATCGACATCACTGGAATTCATCCCAATTTATCTGCTCATATTCATTGGTCTCTATTGAATGCTTCCCTGTTACAACCTTGTTACTTGATGCCAATGCGGTGACCGTGTTTGGACCGTGTCACTGTGGGATCTTGACAACTTACCTTCGAGCGCCTGAGGACTCTTATACTGTCGTATGCATTCCGATGTGTGCTTCCATCACCTCGAACTTGATTCGTCTGGGAAACGGGCCTTCTGAAGGCTCTCTTCTATTCCTCGAGGCAATCAGACTCTAACGATGAGCGGAGGTACAGTGGGTACTATTCGGCACACCGCGAGCAGCAATGATGGAGAAGGTGCACAGTTGGCGTTATTCACGTCCTTGAACGTCGTCGTTCATTCCCGCTCTCACATGGCCTCACAATATGAGTATGAACTCAAGTCACCTATCAAGACTGAAGGCTTGGACAGTCCACCTATATTTCGAGTCGTAGAAGGGACCAGGCCAAGACCACTGGCGCCTGAAGACCGGTTTTTATCCGGGCGAAGACTAGTGCTAGTCTTTCTGTATGTGCTCGTGCCACGTTGCAGTACTATCGAGGCTAAGTCAGTGTATTTCTGCCGTATAGTGGATTCTTCACAGCTGTTCTTCTCGTTTCTCTTGATCAGACAATTGTGAGTCTCGCCGTGCCTCCCCCTGTGTGGCGCGCGTTCATCAAAACATTAGGTTGCAACCGCTCTCCCTCGAATTGTATCCGACTTCAATGCACTGGCCGACGTAACATGGGTCGTGACTGCATGTGGGTTTGATTTCCTTGTCCGATGCGTACATCACTGAGTGACAACGGATTCGAAAAGATTTCTTGACACAGGGCGGATGCGTGTTGGTCGTTGGCCAAATCCTGAAATTATCGCGCAAGAAAATTGTTTTTCTTGTGGCAATCTCGCTCTTCGAGCTAGGATCGCTGATATGCGCCGTTAGCAAATCTATGCCTGTGCTCATTTTTGGGAGGGCCGTAGCGGGCTGTGGAGCAGCAGGGTGATTCTTTCACCTCTTTATGGCACTCGCAATCTCTTACAAGCTACTGTAACTCCCAGGATCCAGATATCGGTCTCTACAATTATTCCAGAGGTACTCCATTATCTTGGCAGTCGCTTCAAATTATCCATCATTCATGTGTATCTCTAGATTACACCGCTCGAAAAGCGGCCCATCTTGTTTGCATCTTTCGGCGCCGTCATTGGTCTCTCTGCCGTTGCAGGTCCCTTGTTGGGTGAGACTCCAAGGATAATATACGCACACGACTCTAACCACCAAACATTTTCATTCGTTAGGCGGTGTCTTTACTGGTCTGCTTCTTGTCCTGAACTTTCATGGCTCCTTCATTCTAAACAATGCACAGATAAGGTATCTTGGCAATGGTGCTTCTGGAGTGAGTCCATGCTGGATGTATCGAACGTATGACTAAATAAGATTATCTGCAGTCAACTTGCCGGTAAAGTCACATTCCCTCTACCAGTCCCTAGCGCCTAACTTCTAAGAAGCTTGGGGCCGTCGCCGTCGCTCTCGTATCCTTCTTACTCCCAAACCACCCCGCAACAGAGTCTTTCGACGGTCACCGGAATGGCACCTCCCGCATCTTTGCATCATGGATGAGGTCCTCCAGTTTGCTGCCTTTCTGTAGTACCCGTCTCATATTCTACCACACTTCGTTCCAGGCTCGACTGGGTAGGAGCAGTGCTCATCCTCGGTTTCTTTACCACGCTCCTTTTACCTTTGCAATGGGGCGGAAACACCAAGCCGTGGAACAACCCGACGGTCATTGCACTTTTTGTCGTTGCCGCTGTCTTGTTGGTGTGCTTCCTCTTCTGGGAACGTCACAAAGGGGAAGGAGCTATGATCCCCCTTGAAGTACTTACTCGCAAGACTCAGTTGGGATGCGCGCTTTCCGGGGTAAGTAGCTATTTCGTTTGAGCCATCACACTTTGGTCTGACATTGTCGATTTCTCCAGTTCCTTGGGTATCTCAATCTCTTCCTATCGACGGTATGCTCGTTCACTTGACGTGTCGTCGAAGACATTGATGACAGACTGTCGTTTTAGTACTATCTGCCCCTTTGGTAGGAGACTATCTTCAAGGTCTTCGAACGACCGCTCACTATGAAATAGGTATCAGGCTCGTGGTCACAGCGCAACTCGCTCTGGAATAGATATTTTACCACTCCTCATAGCGGTAGTAGGCGGTACGATATCCCTCTTCATTAGAGATGTCTCTTACCTCTGACAAGTCTTCTACTACCAGCTGCTGGAGTGGCCGGTGCAGTGATAACTGTGCGAAACATGTCCGACGACGGGTGGAATCTTAACTAATCGACGAATCTTCCCAGAAAACGGGTCGTTACTGGTGGTTTTTATTCATATGCCCATTCTCGACCAGCATCGGTGCGGGTCTTCTGTACACAATGAGAGCGGAATCACCAGTTGCACATTCAATTGGATTTCAGATTCTGTTTGGGGTGCGTCTGCTACAGCTGTGTCTTGGACGTCAAACACTACGCTGACCACGAATGACCACAGATTGGGATTGGCGCTGTCTTTCAAAACGTTTTGATTGCTGTTCAAGTATGATCTTCGTTTCTATGGCTCGTCAAAGCGACTCTGAATATTGACAACAGGCGGACTATGCCGATAATGAGGCTATGATCCCTCAGGCGACATCTTTCGTCGTAAGTCTTCTCACGCCGAACATGAGTCTTTGTCTAACAAAAATTACCAGAGCTTTTGCCAGATGCTCGGTGGAATCGTGGGTGTCGCGTACGCATTCAGCTTTCCGCCTCCGTAACTATATGCTAACGCAACGACTTCAGAATGGCAGGCAGTATCTTTGCAAACGAACTCCGGCAAAACCTAGTGAAATACGCACCGGACTTGCCAGTTGAGGCAAAGGACGCAATCCTGCAAAGTGTGACAGTGATCAAATTGCTTGCACCATCGCTACAGTCCCAAGTAATTGAAGCATACGCACGAAGTCTAGACGTTGTTTTCCTTGTGGGCGTACCGGCAGGAGTCCTAACTTCTTTGGCTGCCCTGTAAGAGCTGCTTACGAACTTCTCCGGTAAATGGTGGCTGACTTGCTTGTTCAGCATGATTGCGAATCATAGCCTGAAAAAGGGCGCCTCCTCAGCCGTTCATGTTTGATAGACTGAAAACTACATATACCCTATATACCAGGTTCAGAGCGATAGATTATGTCTTCCGATCGCGAGTCAAACATCTTCATCCTTTTTGGGGCAATTTCTTGAACAAGTAGTGTAGTAACCCGCATGGTGGCTGACACTCATTCGATGGTCTATATACTGTAAGATACTTATTTGGTTTATTGAATATCGTTTGTAGCACATGAACCTATGCCTATGGCGACACCTGTTCGTACTTTGCAGAAGTTGAGACCCCTAACTAAGCCTGGAAGACATAAGCCTTAGCACCAAGCACATGTCAACAATGTATCCTCCCTGCCGCCGCGTCTCTTTTCGGCCTCCGAATTCTTAGCACTTCTCCATCTCGTCTCTGGCATACTCTCGAAAGCAATCTCCGGTCCTCAAACTGATTTTTTAGTGTGTCTCTGAGGTGGCCGATGGCTGAACCTACATTACCCGTTCTGTTACCAGCACACCTGAAGGCAGGACCGTCCTTCCCCAAACCACAACTAGAATGGAGTCCAAAAAGATTCCGGTCACCACCTCAACCTCCACCGACGGACGATGCTAAAGTTCAAGAGCAGGAGATGGCCAACGCGCGACAGTTCATGGACGGGAAACTGATCAAGAAGACTAGGCCGAGACGGACGGTTGACTACAATGGTGGTATGGGCAGATGGGCATTGGTGAGTCATCGTGCAAGGGATGCGTGAATTAATCTCACTCGTCATACTATGTAACAGATGAGGAAGTTGAGACCAAATCCGTCATATGTCCCGTCTATAAGGCCAAGTCCACCATACATCATCGACGTACGAAGGATCATCTGTCGCGAGAGGGATATCGTCTAACTCAGTGTCTCAATATAGCTATTGCCTCCAAAAGCATACCCTGACAATGCGTCCACATCACTGTGTACAAAGTTTGTCCATACATCTACCAATAAAATTCGCTGTCCTGTGAATGTTGTTACGGTCAGTCAAGTCAACATATATCTGCCATAAGACACGGGACCCAATTGCTCGTGATATACAGTGGACACCAGAAGGTCGACGAGTCCTAACTGGTTCGACAAGTGGAGAATTCACATTGTGGAACGGTCTCACGTTCAATTTCGAAACCATCCTTCAAGCTCACGACACTGCTATCTGCACCTTCACCTTCACTCACTCTGGCGCGTATCTGGTCTCCGCTGACAAGACCGGGATCATCAAGTATTTCGAGCCCAATATGAACAACTTGACTGCATGGCAGGGTTCGACTTCACGAGAAGCAATTCGCGGTATCAGCTTTAGCCCTGACGATCAACGGTTTGCGACCGCAAGTGATGATTCTAGTGTTCGCATCTGGTCTTTCCAGGAGAGCAGAGTGGAAAGTGTTCTGACTGGTAAGTCATACCGACTTGCATCCTATTTCTACTTATCGGATACAAGGTCACGGTTGGGACGTGAAATGTGTACAATGGCACCCTACCAAGGGTCTACTCGTCTCCGGCAGTAAAGACAATTTGGTCAAGTTCTGGGATCCCCGAACAGGGACTGTTCTATCAACACTGTACGTTCCATTTCAATCCCTGCTATGTTTCTTCTGAGTTCTGTTCGAAGTCACCACCACAAAAACACCATTCAAGCTTTGGCCTGGTCACCGAATGGCAATCTCGTAGCAAGTGCTTCCCGCGACCAAACCGTCCGCGTTTTCGACATCCGCGCCATGAAAGAGTTCCGAATTCTCAAAGGGCACAAGAAAGAAGTCTGCTGTGCGTGCCAACCAACCAATTTACTTTCCCTTCTCTAACAGTGTTTGCCGTACAGCTGTGACATGGCATCCTATCCATCCTATTCTCGTTTCCGGTGGTTCAGAAGGCGCAATCCTCCACTGGGATCTTGCCACACCCGAACCCACATTCAGCCAACCCGTATCCCCACCCCGCGCTACCCTATCGCAAGCACATGATTCCAACGTCTGGTCCCTCGCGTACCACCCTCTAGGCCATCTTCTCGTCTCAGCATCCAACGATCATACGACACGGTTCTGGTCTCGGGAACGTCCCGGAGATGCATCGTCGGTATTCTCAGGTGGTGGAGAGAAACCACCGGAGATTGTGGATACCAGTGGACAAGACGAGGAAGACGACGCAATGGTCCCTGGTTTCAGCTACGGAGGAAACGCCGGTGGCCAATGGTGGGGCAAGGAGGAAGATGGCGGTGGGCCTGCCGGTATGGCTTCTCAAGGTGGCTACGGTCGGGGAGGAGGATTTGGGGATGGTGCTAGCGGGGATGATTTCATCCCGGGTTTCGGCGGGCCATCAGAAGGTAGCGCGGTTGCGCCAAAACAGAGCGCGCCTTTACCCTCGCAAGAGGATATGTATAGCACTGGCCCTGACGACTGGGGTCGCGACAGCCGTGGTGGTGGTGATGATTGGAACCGGGGAGGTGGAGGTCGACAAGGTCGTTGGGGAGGCGGGGGTGGCGGTGGAAGAAGGGGCAACAGGTATTAGATTAAGTTTCATACTTTGGTAGTCTTAGTTACTTTCCCCGTACGATTTATTGTATCAATGTCATTTGTATTGGCGCCAATGGAATAAGGATAGGTGTTCTACGAAGCCTAGTTGTATGTGCGTATGTAAAATGTGTAGAAAGTGAGCGTATTCCCTTGATGAGAAGCGCAAGCTAGAAGTACAGTTTCGAAGGTGATACAAGGTAAAATATCGTGGCGCAACGTTGGTGATAATCGTGTGTCCGTCAAGCTCTTGAGTAAAAAAAAATCTACAGTAGAAGTCGTATAACGGGGACCCATGAATAAAAATCATAAAGGATGATTACAACAAAAACGGCGCCCTAGTGGATCCGTTGCTGATAGAGAATTTTGTTGTAGGTATCCACCCCCATTATGCTGGGGAGTGCCAATATTAGATGGCAACTGGTGTCGGGGAGCGCGATTCGGAAAACTCGAAGGAGCTAGCGGTAGGGGTGGTAGAACCGCTCCTGATGAACATGTCATCGCGGGTCTCCAAGGGGGTAATAGAAATGCGATTGAATGCATGAAGACGGGGAGACGCAGTTGGAACCTGCTCGTCGGGGCTAGATGCCAGCGAGAAAGCGGAACCACTGTCCGGAGAGCTGGAAGACGACGAATTGGGACCTGTGTAGAAACAGAATCTGAAAACCAAGTTAGAACGATAATCGAGCGGTGGTAGATGTGAGACGTTGCTTACTTGTTGATGAACTGGTGATACGAAGTCTTGGGGCTGATAGGCTCCAGCTCGTCCACTCCCAAAGACGCCATCACGAATCTATCAGCAGACGAGGGGGAGGTCGATCGCGAAGAACTCGAAGAAGGAGAAACGCTCGAAGGCGTCGATTCCTCACTCCCGCCCGTCTCCAACGACACTGCACTTCTCGGAGTGAGAGCCAAACCCAAGCCTCCCCCGAGCATAGGTCCAGCATGTGGACCGTCTACTGGGGGGAACGAGTAAAATCTCGGACTAACCAGAGGCGTCGAATTATCCAGGGACCTCGATCGGGGTGTACCAGGTGGTGTTTTTCTGATGCCAGCGGAGCCAAGGACTTCTATATCGAAATAACCGCGCTGATGATTTCGGAGGACACGATTACGCGTGGGGGGAGTGAATGGGCCATCCTCGTGGTCAGAGGCAACGAAAGGAGCAGGTCGGAACTCGTTATCATCGAGGTCTCGCGGCGAGCCCAGCTGAGGCTTCACCTTCAGGACAGGCGGGCTGATATGATTGAGGTCGAATTTTGTCGTGATCTTTTCAGGCCATGGGATAGAGCTTGGCGGAGAATCAAGGGACACTGCGGGGTAAGATTGGGTTCTCATGTGGTGGCGTGGCGACGCAAAAGTAGCAGGATTCCAAGGTTGTTTGAGAGAAAGACCGAAGTCATAGCGAGTGCCCAGCGAAGCGCTGGCCTTTAACACAGGAGGGGCCCCATGATCTGGTTTAGCCGTCTCCTGTGAGGGACGCGATAAAAGCTTAGGGCCTGCATCTTTACTCCTCCCTTGTACCACCTTCTCCAGCCTACTCCGCAAATCGTCGGCGTCACTTCCCGCGTCTTGGTCTCCACTCGAGTTGCCTTGCTCCGCTTTGAGTTTCGTCTTCGTGAAGGTAGACATGTAGTTTTGCCCGTGATTGTTATCCCAAATCTCTCTCCCAGCCACGTTGTACCTCAACGCAAGGAGAAGAGTCTTGCCTTCGATGCGCGCCAACATATCGTTCAGCTTGATGGTGAACGAGAAAGCATCGAACTCGTGATCAATCGTCTCGGCGTATTTCCCTGTGACCTCGCTGGTAGTCTGCCAGGAGTCGAGGGTGAAACGGATAGCGAGCCATTTATCGAAGGCAAGATTCCGGACTCGGACACGCCCGATGATGTTGGTGGCATCAGGGGAGAGCCTGAGCTCTGCTAGGACGACATCTGCGCCCAGGTTCACCCTAGAGGGCATGTTTTCGACCTGCATCACCAGTCGATTCCTCGACTTTCTGGGCCCGGAGTCCCCGAATATGAACGATGGGAAGTCGCTGTCTGTCCCGCTGGTATCGTCTGTCGGGCTGCCGTCTCGAGAAACAGCGAGAGGCTTCTGCTCGGCGAGGAAGAGCTTGACGTGTTCGAGCTGAGCGTCAAAGTGGACGGCTTTGGAGCCCGTGGGAGTGGTAGGCTCGCTCTTGGTGGACATAGTGCCCGTCACCACCGATAGACTTCCTCTCATCGGTGCCCTCGCCGACTTGAGCGAGGATTTGACCAGCTGGCCTGATTTCTTTCGAATGATCCCAGGATGGGCACTTGGGGCGGACTTCGGTATCGATTCCGTCTCCGCATCCTGAAGCTGGGACTCTGAGACAGTGCGCTGCTTCAGACATTCCATACTCAGTCGCAACGAACCCGGGGTGTACAGTAAGGGTTCTGAAGGCGATGATGGGAATGGTTGATCTGATACCGTCGTCTTCTCCGCCTGGGCCGTCGTGGGCGCCGGGGCGGGAACTCGCTTAGAGGGGTCCTTCTTTGAGCGGGAAGCTACCGGTGTGGGCGTGTTGGGTTCTGGGATTGACAGCGCCGGGATCCGTACACCTCGCACTCTCTTGGGTCGAACCGACACGGATTTGCGACCTCCTTCAGACGAGCTCGAAGAAGAGGCCGCATCTGGATCGGCGGTGGAGGTGGAAGCAGCGGGTTGGGGAACTGGCGGGCTCGCCCTTTGGACAGTGATTGTGACAGGAGCTGCGGTTGATTTGGAAAGGGGAGGGGTTTGGATAGAATGGATGATACGGGACGTAGATGATGATCTGCGGGGGATAATAGGGAGGGGCGCGCCCGCCGAATTCGAATTTCGAGAAGATGGTTGGTCCTTCAACGAAGACATTCTGTGGGAGTGTGGTCGAATGGTTGCAATCATCAGAAGGCTGTTATGCGACGCTCTGACGGGGTGTAAGTATAATGCGTATCAGAACGAGCAGAGATGATGTACGTACTCGTTAAGGTCGCGTGTGCTGAGGGCCGACGAGGAGATACGGACTGAGGTGACAGTTCTTTGACCTGGCAAAGAGTGTTCGATAAGGATTACTAGACCGCACGGAGGGGTAGCGCGGTAGTGTCTTTGTGACGACAAAGTTCGTAGACCTGAAAGAAAGAAACAGAAAGAGAGCCAGCTGTCAGATAAATAATGATCGTGTGTTGGCGATGGTAGCCTGGTAGCCTAGATACCCACCTATAAATCTACGATGTTACTGCCAACAATCTCTGGTCCCAAGGCGGATACTTGGGTGTATCTGTTTGAACTGAAAGCAACGGCTGAAGGCTGTCCTTCGCGGGCTTAAAATAAATGAAAGGAGCGAGATAGGTATACTGTAGATAAGCATTAGCGATATCCCCCCGAGCAAAGCCTATCGACTCACCGAAATAATGTAGAGCGAGAACGTCTAAGGATATCCAAGAAGAAGATGGAGGTTAAGAGCAAAAGCCACCTTGAAAAAAGCGAGACGTCTGAGCTCAATAAAGCCCTCGAGCGACGCCCCAATCTGGCTGGTCCGAAGGAAGGAAGTCTCATTTCGAAAATCTCAAAGACACCGCCACAGTCGCTTATGTAATGTAATACCGCCGCCTTCCTTCTTTGGCCTTCCTTCTTGGCTATCACCAAAATGTGCACGTCATGTTTCAAAAACAAGCTGGACCCTCCTGGAACTCGCAACTCTTGTACGATTGACCCTACGCGCTGCCTTCCAATGAGCAATGTACTGGTTTTTGGCCATATTTCTAAGCGTTGGTTTCATTTTTTTCTGATATGTTTTGCATCTCACGTCATGATGGCGGCTTGGCCATTAGGCCGATTGAATGGACGAAGCCTTTGATGCTGCGCCTTTCAATACATTTTTTAATCATCGCACCATGACCATCACACCCGAGGTCCGAGAGGGTCCGAGCCTGTCTGATGCTTGCCTCAGCGCCTACGAGGCCCTGCCAGGCCTCCCGATAAAACAATTGTTATCGCGACTCTCGACAAGGCTCCAGAGGTCTCCAGAGGTCCAGCAGGGTCCAGCCCAACTCCGGCCTGCAGTTTATTAGACCTGACGTTCAGGGGTCCGCCACATATTGCACCATACGCCATATGCCATATGATGACTTGTTGATATGATTTTTTGGCTCCATGGATGGTGGTTACCATCAGAGCATCACAAAAATTGTATACAGTGACACTACAGACCGACATGGCGGCTTCCCGCGCTCAACATCATTACAATTTACCCTGAGCGTCATCAATGATGCATTGAGTCTGACTCTCGGCGTTACAAGGCTTACGGTAGAGACGCGATGGTAGACCTTAGGGTCAAACGACCGACCCTAGACGACCGCCTCAATCAGAGGGTCATGTTTCGGATCAGAGACGAAACCTGGATGAGACTTGTAAGTAGCAGCGTTTGAGTCTGAGTCTTCATACCTGGACCCTGCGTGTCGCAGAGCCTAACCATATATAGCCTCCCCCGCCCTCGTGAGTAGTCGGTCTTAGCCTGGGCAGCTAGCGGAGATCCAAAAACCGGATGATACCGAGCCTATTTGTCTTAGTCCGTCCAGTTGACTAAGACTTCTCCTGCAGTGCGACGCGCCATTCCGAGTCCAGACGCGTTTATTGCCTTTGTGCAGGCTGGTGGACCTCGAGGTCAACGGGAGCATATGGTCGCAATTATCCTCCCCAAGTTCAACGGCGTTCTCACGATTTCGATCTTGATGTCATGAGGAATCTCTCTCAGGGTCCTCTGGGAAAGTCAACCACAAATGGTTCAACGTTACTGGGCTGGAATCTCCACCCAGTCTCTACCTACCCCAACTCAGGGGGTCCTATTAACGAACGTAGGACCACTCTATCCTTCTGGTAAGTATACATCCAACGTTGCGTCGTCTTGGGACCTTGCGTCTCGGAGTATCGGACCAAAGCTGATTAGGCGTGGCGCCTCACTGCGGTGCGCTTACTACTTAGGAAATTGGACCACACCTTGCCTTGCATCATGATGATGGCTTTGGGCCTTCCCGCGGATTCAAAATAGACCGGGGCAGGTGTACACGAGGGCGTCATCAACATCTGACGTGCGTGTACTCTCGAGTATGTCCAAGCTCCAACGTTCAAACGATCAGGTTCAAACGCTCAGGTACCAGTCCGTTGTTACCCAACCGTTGCCACTCCACTTACATTGAAACAGTAATTGGAGGTCTCGGGTATGTATACAATCATATGACCTGAATAATCGTCAGGCTTTCTCTGGCTTCCTCGTCATCTTCAAGTTCGCTTGCCGGCGTTGTTAACCGTGTCCTCAATTATTTCGGATTCGATTCATGCGGTGTCTCCCAAGTGTCTCCACTGACAATTTGGCACTGTGCATCTATATCCAGAATACGCTCCCATACATATGTAAATCACTTGGCCCTCGGGGCGGTCTGGAATTTCAATCGTCCACAATAAATTTGAAGTTGTCTCCCGGGAAAGCCAAAGGTATGGATAACCAAGTCCTCTACTGTGCTGACTCTTCCCGCTAACTTGAGTATTATTCAGGGGGCTCTTGGGTCGAACGTAGGTCCACTCTATCCCTCTGGTACCTCCAACGTTGTCGTCATTGACCTTGCGGCCAAAGGATATATACTAATATAGGCGTGGCGCCTCACGGCGCGCTTACTAGAAATTGAACCACACTTTGCATCATCGTTACGGCCTCTTCCCCGCGGGTTCAGATACATTGAGCGCTCTGGCGTACACAAGGGCTGTCATCATCGATGCATCACCAGCCGTCCGTCCGTCTGCTAAAAATTCGAACGAGACTTTGCATCATTATAATGGCCTTTTCCCCGTGGGTTCGAAATAGATCGAGCGCTCTGGCGTACACAAGGGCGCGTCAGCATCAGCCGACCGTCCGTGTACTGACGAGCCACCCACGAATCCAAGCTCCAGCGTCCAGGACCCTTCAGGTACCCATTCGGAATTGTTTAATCGTTGCCACTCCACTCACAGTACACTAAACGTCAATATCCTCTAGATATCTTTGGAGGTATCGGGTATCTATGACCTAAATGCTCGTCGAGTTTTTCGTCACTAGCAACTTCGGGTTGGTTTGATGTGCTGTCCAATGTGTCCTCAGTTATTGGAACCATGCGGTACAGACCTGTTCCCGCTAACGATTTATCACTCCGGATCTATGTCCACATCGCTCTCACCGTAAATTTAAAATTACTACTGCCCTTGTGGTTCTCAAGTTCTAGATTTTAACAATACCCACCTCTATCCGACGTGCCGTATGGGCTTTTTGAGCTTTACCGGAGGGTCTCGACATCGACTTCCTGCATCTTTCTGTTCGTATCGTTTACGGCGACAAGACGGATTTTACCTGGTATGCGCTCTCACCATCCCCAGGTGTGAATATTTCTCGTGTTGTCGCATATTTCGTACTCATTTGATGGCAATTAGCATCCCCCTTCGCAAAATATGACTCGAGCGTACGGGACTTACGGCCACACATCCTGCGAGGTATAGTTGATAGGATATTTGGTTAGTCGCCAAGTGGCATCTTCTAGACCTAGTAGTACCTGGACGGTGAGCGTCATATTTCGCGTCGAATTTCCCTGGCGCGCAACGCTGCTGAACAAAGTCCTACCGCAAGTTGTTCCGCGAAGGGTTTCTGGCGATAACAGGCTTAAGATTGCACCTTCTGGACTACTGTCCAATAGCTGATGTCACTCATCTCATGTATACATTTTCTAGAAGCTCTCCAAGTTCAGGCGGCGCGTCAACGCCATCCACTGGCAGCGTCGGATTGCATTTGGGTATGTAGCATAGAACGCTTACGTTGAAGGACAGAGTTAGATCGCGATGCCGTGTGCGATGGTAGCTCAGTTGCATCTATCTTACGAAGGTCCCATTGCAAGCATGGGGACGCGACGATTCGACCTGTCTAGGCTTTCTCCCCGTCGTATACGGTGAAGTATCCGCACTATGAACATTTTTGACCATTCGGTTTCTCTCTACCTCCGGCAGATGGTGCACAGAGTTGTTGACTCGACTGCGTCATCTTTGGTGGCGCCAAAAATTTATCGACGCACCCGGTAGAATTACCTTTCTTGATCAAAACTAACCCGCTAGAGGATATACATTCTCGCACCGCGACATGGCTCCGGAGCTTGACTGTGAAGGCCAGCATGAAATTGACAATTGTACATGAAGAGGCCTCTTGATATCAAGCTTCCGACTCGGAGCACGTTTGATTACTACTCGCTCAATTTTATTTTGGGGCAGTTCCACTGCGTCCTCTTCCCTGGCAGTTCGTTTACCCTCAGTGACATGTGTGAGACTCGTCGCACAAAATGCACAACCGAACTTTCTATGTACATATCTTGAAACATCCCCAACATCCTTTATCTATCGTGAATCACTGTGCCATCCCGCATAGAATGATGATGGTCCATGTAAATCCATTCAACTGGCAGGTTGAAGTTCACTCTCTGCCCGAGAATAGCGAGCATACCTCCTTTGGGAATGTCCAGTTTGAGGTACTATAGCATGATCACCCCTGCAACGCTGAGATCGTCCTTGCTTGTCGGGTCTTCTACTGCTTCTTCCGCTAAATTCTTCTTTCATTCCGGTGTCTTTATTGTGCCCTATCGCGCCATGCTTTCACGTCTTGCGTCCGACTTCAAGGGAGTCTGACGATATCTGAGGTTACCATCTGACCTTGTTTTGACCCTTCAAGTTTCCGCCGCTCAGGTTGCCAACTAATTGGGTGACGCTAACTGGGTGACGATAACGGTAACAATACGCTGGCCCCTGGGCTTCACTTCGGCATGTGGTTGGATCAACCGGATGTAGGAGATAAGTTAGAGACACCCAGAAACGCCTGGGTTCGCTTCAGATTCGGAACAGTCTTCCGAGTGCCATGACATTCGTTCAAACGAGAGATGCATTACCTTGCGGACGCGGCCAATTACTCGGACCTCGTACGCCATGCAGAGGCTTCCTGACATTCTCTACGCTATCATGACATCGTTTACAGTGTTGTTATGAGGTAAACGTTCCTCGTCTCTCTCCCACCCACTGCCCTGACTTTCGCAGTTTCCCTTGTCCCCTAGCATTTAGTGTGAATTTAGTACATAGACTCCTAGCCCAGCCACCCAGTTTAACCCAATTTTCGATTCAGCCTGATCGACGGGGTTCTAGAGTATCGCCGGGTAGAATGCCGAATCGCAGCCTCTTCATGTGCAGTCAGGTAAGTTGGAGAGAAGTGGTATGGAAAGGATGCGGTAATGATACACTGTGTGTGTTCATCTCTACCTCTGAACGAATGCAAAGCATGGAGCAGGACATAAGTAATTCCAGCGATGCTGGATTCCTCCTCCATATGGTTGGTGAATGGGAAGTACATGTCGTGGCATACTTATATGCACGCTCTTCAAAAAAGCGCGAACAGGATGCCCTGCTCTGCGGTGGTTCTGTGTTTCGCTGCGTATGTTCCTGCAGTTATATTTGGGATTTAGATATCATTGAGGGCATTAGCACGTTCTTGCTCGATTTTTCGCGCATGATCCCCTAAATGGTCGACCGACATCAAACCTCTTGGAAATTATGTGTGGAACTGGGAAGACGCACCAGACAAGGGAAAGAACGCGCTGAGAGTCTTCATAGCATTGATGATGACCTGAAGCTCTTGCTCGATGATATTCACGGTGTAAGGATCCGTGCCGTCAGCCATGGTAGTCACTGATGTGTTGGCAGATTTCAACACATAAACAAATTGCTTTGCGACCATCATCCAGCACGACTGGAAGAGGTCGTCAGAAATTTACGGACGTGATACGGATGAAGTACTAACGCTCATGACAGGATCCAGGTACTCATAGTCTGCGTCACTGAGCTGGCGAATGAGGGATAGAATGGTGTTCATAGCTTGACATGTTTCCAGCTCGAAGGGTTTCCTTTGTAGGTGTATCGTAGATACCTGGACGATGGTGTGAATGGCGAACAGTTCGACATCTAGAAATGGTGCCTGAAATCTCCACTCTTCGTAGCCCACCAGTATGGGAAGTGTACAGGAGAATCGTTCGAGTGCGGCTTTGGTGGCATTGTACTCTCCCCAGTACATGTCGTCCTTGTCAGAAGCTACTGAAAATCATGAGTTGTTTGAGAAGAGCGAGAGACATGATATACCTACCCGATGTCAATCGAGATGATCGCTCAAAAATTGCAGTGGCTTTAGCCCTTAAAGCTGGCATGTACATGTTGGCTGCATTGAGATCCAGTGAGGGGGCGCCGAACATAGCTGGGAGAGTATACATGCCGCTATAGTCGCCCTACGGCTCGGATTGTCAGGCATATACGTCAAGACGACCGCAAGTGAATTTAACTCACAAAAATTTGCTCAGCTGGCGCATTTGGCCACGGGGTTTTTATTCGTGCTTGGCGATAGTCGCCGTCAGGAAGGGCCGCCGGAAGTCCATTCGATGCGGACCAGCAACGGTCAACCATGAATACCTGCCAGAATGCAGAGATTCTACCTCGCAGCTCAGTGGCATCTCGTGGAGGCGCGATTGGAATACTCGTCACTTGCTGAGGTGAAGACTGCGCAAAAGGATCCATTGAGATTTCCATCGGGTTCGACTGTGGTACCTGGATTTGGTGCAGGCCGAGTCCAACAGCAAGTCTCGCCGCAGAGAATGCATGACAATAAGCTTCGAGGGTGCGACAGTTCACATACAGGTATGTAGCGAGAAGGCAGGATGCTTGTACAATGTCAACGAGACGTTCGGAGGCATCGAGGGCGGCTGTGATTCCTTGCAGTGCTCGAGTAAAAAATAAAGGTTCGATCTCGGAGAAGTGCGGAGACCGTGCGAAGTGACAAGCTAGTAGATATATGGAATTCATGAGTGCAGGATGAGGCTCTTGGCCTAGATTTTGTGCTGAGGACAGTTCGAATTTGGCCATATCGGCATCAAACCAACACTGATGACGGTGAGCCATAAAGATATCCAAGCTATATTGAAGGCTTAAATTAGCCGGGGTTGCATACGCGCTGCGTGGCCACTCACAGGATCCTTCTGTTTTCGTATGGTAGTGGTTCTTTTTTCGGATTCCACGGAGGCATATATGGGGACGTAGAAGATGCAAGTCCAGTGAAAGGTGACATCTCAAATCCGCCGTTCCTAATCGATGGGGTGGATTGGAGGCCAATTATGTCAATGAGTTCGGATGATTGTCCAGGGTTCATCGATCCTTGACGGGAGCTAGCGGCAATGTTGGACGGACTCGCAGCGTTAAGAGAGCTAGAGGACGAGGAGGAAGAGGCAGATGAGGATATCCAGGCGGTAGGATTTATAGAGTTTCGCGGCTTTTCGATGTCGAACCACGAGGAGATGTCGAAATCATCTAGACTGGGTGAGAGTGCCGGCATAGGTGTAGTGGATGAGGAGGCAATTGTAGGCACATTAGCGTGCCAAACGGATGCTTCAGGAATATTGGGCAGTGCGCCAAAGTCGTCGGGGTCCGTCTCAAGCTCCCGAATCCTCTCCTCAAGCATCGAGAGTTTCTCCTTCAATTTCTGGGTTCGACTCTTATCCCTCTTGTCGTCGTACTCACACTGCTCTGCTCTGTTCATTTTGTTACATTGTCGACACACAGGCCGAGTTCCATCGCATTTCTACAGATAATGTCAGTCGCGGAGAACGATAAAGAGCGCATGCTTCTCACCAGTTTCCGTTTACTGATTAACGTGGGAGTCGTTGATCAGATCTCTGAGCGACATCGACGATCACTTTGAAATGGAACACTCACCGGCAGGAAAGACACGCAAGGCCTCTCTGAAGCGCAGACGACGGTCTTTTCGACATGATAAGTTGGAGTTGGGTTAGGAGAAGGGTGGTGTCAATGATATTACGACTTACGTGGAATAAATACTCCTATATATCACTTCCGGGCTATATCAATTCGGCAACATGAACCCCATCCATGGTCATAGAATAATCGGCAGCCTGAGATCAGTCTTCCCGATGCAAGCCAAGGCCCGAAGATGTCGTTATAAGGTGTTAGGAGTCAATCGAGAAGTGATGGAGACTTATTGTGGCACGACTCACAGGCCCCGGGAGGGTGTTGCAAGTGACCGTTTCAGATAGACGGTCAACTGTTTAAATGCCTGATCTGAGCGTAACCATTAAAGCTGTCACCAGCAAGTGTACGATTTCCGGAGATCGAAGGTCCGGGAACGAGAAGCCATTTGTTCAAAGACTATTGATAGAGTATCCATACCAATGCTTGGTTCACACATAATAACCTGAGGCGGGCATGAGGTCGATGGTCGTATAACAATTGAACGCAATGGCGGCTCACCTATTGTCTCAACATTCCGAACTGTTCCTGTGGTTATACCTTGTTCGGATCTGATCCAGGGTCTCGAAGGATCATCATGATCCAGCATGATCCTCCAAGCACGTAGCGAGAAAGTACACTGTATGCCGAGACAACGCGCGTTTCCAAAGTATCAGCCCATCAGGATTCAGCGGACTACACCCTGACGCATAGCCAATGTAAAACACTCTGAAATCTGAAGATGTCTTCAACACGCCCTCCGAACATATTCCGAAGCAGCTACCACTCAGTTGAGCGCCTCCGGAGGGTTATTCACCAGCAGCAACCAGAAGGAAAGTCACAACGAGACTATGTAAACGGTGCGTCGTTCCGTAGATGTTTTAATTACAAAGTCCAACGACCGCTGAAATCGCACGAGCGATAGGTGCCTGTGCAGTTCTAGACGTTCTACTCTACTTCTTGGCGACGAAGACTTTCCGCAGGTTGTCCCATACGACGCTGGGGGACTGAGAAGCGTCGATACCATTCCACAGACCCTTTGCTCTGTAGTAGTCAACTACAGGGCCAGTCTGGGAGTGGAAAGTAACCAAGCGCTTGCGGAGGGCCTCGGCGTTGTCGTCGGAACGTTGGATCAGTGGTTCCCCGGTAACGTCGTCAACCATGGGTTTCTTTGGTGGGCTGCAAGTTGTAACCGAATGACTGTCAACCGCATGTCGCTCAAGAGACCGCGCGACCGACGTACTGGAAATCCTTGTGGTATGTTCTTCCACTGGCAGAGTGGATCAGCCGGCCGGTGATGCGAGAGATCAGCAGGGTGTCGTCAATCTGGAGTTGGACCACGGAGTCGAGCTTCTCCTTGCGGTCCTTCAGCATACCATCCAGCTTTTGGGCTTGGGGGACGGTACGGGGGAAACCATCTAGGACAAAACTGCATGTGGTGAGTCGTCAACTCATGTGAGAAGGGGACATCACGCAACCCGAGTGAGCGCTGCGAAACTAAAACTCACCCGTTTTTACACGCCTTGTTGTTTTCTAGCTGATCCTTGATCATTCCCACCACAATTTCGTCGGAGACAAGACCTCCCTCATCCATAATCTTTTTCGCAGCGGTGCCAAGAGCAGTTTTCTGGGTTATTTGATCCCGCAACATGTCTCCGGTTGCCAGATGGCAGACGCAGAACTCATCACGAATTCTTGGTGCCTGCGTTCCTTTCCCTAGACAAAGTAGACAGTCAGACCCGGTCAATTTGACCCTACAAAAGGCGAAATTGTAGGTTACGCACCAGCACCAGGTGGCCCAATCAGGATTGTTCGCAACTGCTGAGCAGGCGTTTTGTGGCCGGAGATAGCATCCTTGGCTTTGGCTTCCAGAGCGTGAATTTTCTCGTTTAACTGGCCCACGAGACCCTTGAGATATTCCAGTTCCTCTGCGGCCCCCATAGCGAGATTAAGGATGGTTTTGAAGGGATGAGCACGTCGGGAGTAACAGGACAAGCGAACACGACACCGGAGTCCCGTCAAAATTTTGGGGCTCAGTCAGGTCGGAGTTTGAATTCTTTACCCCTGAGCACGCAGACCAACCTGACCGTTTCGCCGCTCTTGCTCCTTCCCTCACTATGAGGACTTTCGCTTGCTTTGTATTGGCCTTTTAACTGGTCTGAACCTACTGCTCTTGGTCAGAAAGGCGACGTGTACTGCTGTCTTGGAAGTAGCAGTTAAAACACTTCTTTGGCATCCGGCCCGTCCTACCGTCACCATCCAGTAAAACGACTTTCCCGAGATACTTGTGGTAGCTTGTGGTCATATGTCTCTCGCGGTCAAATGCATAGCAGCCGATGGCTCGAAGAAATGCTAGTCATAGTACTAGTAGACTCATACGTCAAGAGATGTTTGATTCGGACGGCCTCTTGTCCGGTGAACGTCCTGAAGCCCTTGGTCCTAGTTCCTGAAATCGTTCAAGCCTTAATTCGAGAAAATTTACTAGGTTGTACCTCCGGATTTTTTACCATGCTGGGGTCCGCTCAGGTTGGCGGGGCGGCAGCAATAAACCGACAGACTATGCGACCCGTCACAGCGTCATCCTGCCAGGACCTGCCCACACAACTGCAACGGTTAAGCTTTGGCTAAGCCTCAACGTTAAGGGTCTTAAGGCCTAAGGCCTTGGTTTTTTGAGGGCTTAACCCTTCAGCTTCAGCGCTTCAGCGCCAGAGTTCAAACGTTCACTGCTCGGAGTCTTGAGTATTGTTGGACTCTTGTCAACAAGTCGCCATACTTCCCATTAATTAAGAACTTGTAAGGACTCGCGATCGCGTTCCATGGACTTCACATGCTATTCGCGACCAACCAAAATCTGCATTGATGCTAGACACGTCTGTACGTGCTGTGAAGTCCATCGAACTGCCTCTCAACTTGTGTATCGATACCGAGAATGCTTAAGAACAAATCATGACTCCTGTACGATCCCCTCTCGTGAAGGGAAGGCCGAGTTCTAGTTAGCTCCTTGACTGAGACAAATAGTTAGTAATATGTAGACTCAGCAATTGATAACGCTCAAGCTTTGCAAATTTGAAGCTTTCAAGGCTAGATAGGGGCTATTTGGTTTGGATGGTTTTGGCAACGCAGCGTTCCAAAAATAACCACTGACGTGGAACCTGTAGACGCGCCAAATATTTCTGTACACTGACTGCCATTTCTCATTTCTTCATCGCTCGTCTCAATCCTTGGACGACATGAAGCTCTTCTGCACGTTCATTCTACTGGTACTGGCGACCCTGCTGGACGCCAAGTCCAGCTCTGGGGATTCTGTGCTCGTCATCCTAGAACCTAGCCGCAAGAGCGAATTCTCTACGTTCTTTGGGGGCCTGGAAGGTATGTGAACTCCTGAAACTAATGGTCAATATTCTGACATTTTGTATGCAGAGCAAGGATACAAACTCGTATTCCGTGCGCCCAAGAGTGAAGCCCCTCTGTTGATTGAACACGATGTGCCGACGTTCCCCCATGTCATCTTCTTTGGCTCTGACACCAAAAGTTAGTGAATATACACGCATGTTTATGGGCTAGTCTGACATACTATACTAGGCTTTGCAAAAGACATTACACCACAGGCCCTGGTGCAGCTGCTATCCAGCAATACCAACATCCTGATCGCACTCTCTCAAAAGCAAAACCTTCTCACATCCTTGGCCTCTGAGTTCTCACTCATCCTCCCACCACCCGGCACACCCCTTATCTCGCACTTCCCCGAACGATCAGACCCCCCGAGCGTTATCCCGATTGAAGTTCCATCCTCGTCACCCATTCTCACGCCCAACACCTCCCCTGTGTGGTTCTCTGGAGTGCCATTCGCACTGGGAAACAACCCCTTCCTCGTTCCTATCCTCAATGCACCTCCGGAGAGCTTTGCGACTGATTTGGACAGCGACGTTGGCTCGGAGGCTCTGGTGGACGCTACCGAGAAGGGCGGTGAGGGACTTTGGGCTGGCAGCCAGCTCGGCGTCGTGACCGGCTTCCAGGCCACCAGCGGCGCCCGCGCCACTTGGGTTGGCGGTGCTGAGCTGTTCAGCGACAAGTATGCTACTAAGGAGATTTCCAAGTACGTGACTCGACCATTCAGTTTTTCGCGCGCTAATGTTCAATGCAGGGGTGTCAAATCAGGCAACGAGCAGTTCTCCAAGGATGTCGCGGCATGGACGTTCCAAGAGTCCCTCGTTTTGCGCGTCGACCACACCGAGCACCACCTCGTCAACGGCTCATATCCCCTTGAGCAGTACACTACAAACGACCAGATCGTCTTCACTGCCTATATCTCGCGCTACAACGCTAAGGCATCCAAGTGGGAGCCGTATTCAGGTCTGAATGACTTGCAGCTGGAATTCACCATGCTGGATCCCCATATCCGCACGGCTCTTCCCCCAGTCGAAGGCTTCCCCGGCATGTATTCAGTCTCGTTCAGGGCTCCGGATAGACACGGAGTGTTCAAATTCGTGATCAACTATAAGCGCAAGGGGTATGTGCTCCTCATAATTGCATCTTACCTCCACAGATTAATTGTTGTTCCGCAGATGGACACACCTGCACTCTTCGACTACAGTGCCCGTCGTGCCTCCCCGCCACGACGGTTACCCCCGTTTCCTCAGCGCCGCCTGGCCCTACTACGCTGGCGCCATCAGCACCAGCGTCGGATTCTTCCTCTTCTCGGCCTTGTGGCTGGCCGGGGACGTGCGCGAGGTAAAGAAGGGCAAGGGACACAACTTGAAAACAGAGTAGACGTCGAAAGTTTGTAATAAAATGCCAGACATCTCTGGACTGGGTTTGTGGTGCATCGTAATGTTATTGCTCATGCTTTGGTATGTATGACGAGGCCGTCAGTAAGGACGTGGATAGGGAGACCATCATGGAAAGTGCGTAGGCATCCCGAAAGCGGCAGGTCTAAAAATAGCGCCATCATGGACCTTCATGAAAATTAGAAGGAAGTTAAGCTTGAAGCTAAGCTTGACGATCCACCTGCCTGTCCAGTCCTCTCACCAGTTCGCCTCGAAAATGCCTAACATGTCCTTAGATTCGGAGCTCGCGCCAGAGTTGGTGGAATTCTGGGGGCGAAAATACCAATTCGTCAAGGAAGAGCTGGAAAAACTCAAGGTATCGTCTCTGTCTCTACTCTTTCACATTTTTACGCGTTATTCGTGGTTTTTCCGCGTCATTCTTTCTGAAATGTGTACAACTCTGATAACTTCTAATAACTAGGAAGCCTACGAGGTCAAGGCGGAGTCTCGACAGGAAAGTACCCAGGAAAACGCAATACTCAAAGATTTGGTCGACCAACTTCAAAAGGAGAGCGCAAAACGCGAGGAGGGCAATAGGATTCTGCAGGATATGGTTCAAAGTGCCCGAAAAGAGGAGGCCGCGATGAAGAGTAGACTGACGGAGGTCGAAAAAGAAAGGAATGAGCTCGTTGTGTGCGTCGCGAAGTTGGAAACTGAGCATGCTGCTCTTGCTCAGCAGGTAAGTATATATGTGCTTGTGTTCGAGATCGTCCGCATCAGGCTGCGTTTGTTCGTTGTTTTTGCCCATTCTCCTGCCATTTATACAGAAGACAGCTCGTACTGACTCGAAACTCACTTATTGCTGCGATATAGGCTCAGGTTTTCTACACCCAAACAGCAGAACTTGCAAAATTAGCCCACCAACAGCGCATGTCTGTCATCGCGGCATCGGTCACGAAGCAAGACTTCTTGCCAGACCCGTCGTTCGAGCCAACGCCAGTGAAAATGACAGATCCGCACGTCGTACTCCCTTTGATACCTTCAGTGAGCCTTGGGTTTATCCTCTATTGTTCTTGGATTATTTCACTGATGAGGCAAATTCGATTCGAAGGCGCTTTCCAGTGCGAATCCGTGAGCAATGCTTCAAAGGCCTCCAAAAGACGAAAAATTCTAACGATATTGCAGCTGCTACTTCCTACCACGCCCTCCGTCAAGTTTGCCTCTACAAGTACCGGCCCATGGTCAAGCAGGATATTGGTTCCACCCATCATACGTGATGCCTGCAGATAGCCAGTTCGAACTCATCGTAGAAGGCCATCCCGGGGAGGTATGCCAGTATCAGCGTACGTTAGATTTGGACATGGTCTGATTGCGCTATTTTGCAGTGGTCGTACCTGGGTCGTTATGTGCATAGCCTTCTCCGTGGACACGAAATGAGATTGTCGGAATGGATGGCACTTGACGAACAAGTAAGTCAAGCATGATGTGCGGCGTCAGTGAGGCTGACATACACCATCTTGTAGACCAAACTATACTATTCGATGCGTATCGCAAGCCAAGCTCTTCCTCAAGGACAGGTGGCCTCTTACCCCTCGCAGTTGGAAACAAAACGCCGCTTTGAATCTGGCGAAAGTGCTGTCCCATGCTACATGCTCCGCTGTGTCGGCTTCAACGTGCCACTGTACAAGGCACTCTGGAATGCAGCCGTCAAGCTCGTACTACCAGTCAAGGTCCCGCTACCAGGCGTGGGGGTGATATCCTTGAACACCTTGCCCAGCAGAGCCAGCACAGATCCGGCAAGCTCCATGCCTCAGCCGTCCCAGGAGGGCGATCAACTATCGGGTCCAGGCAAGCGGCGAAGGTCGGGTAGTGAGAATGTTGCGCCGTTTGTCATAGAAATTCCTGAGCAGGCGGAGAAGGAAGTCTCGGTCAAACGGGCACGTTCGATGCTGCAAAGTGTCAATGGCGCGGACAAACTACCCACTCAGACGAGGTAGGAACAGGCAAGAGGTGTTCAGATGCTGTGTGAAGTTGGAATCATGCTTTCTTTGCTTTCATATGAAAACTGTATAGTCGCAATGCTATCTTTCGTTATCGGAAATGTTATCAACGCAGAGTCGAAATAATCATACTATAATCGATATGCGTATATAATGCTTGCGTAGAATACCGGTCAATTACTGGTATCTCAGTTGTGTCTGACGCCGCCCGGCCAGAAACGTACCTAGATGGGAAGCTCATTCACGTAGACAACCGACAGGACACTGAGCAATGAAGACCTTGCTCATCTTACATTTGAATATTATTAGTGTTCACAAAGTGAGTAGTCTATTTCACCGATCTGCAAATGCAGGACGTAAGTCTCGCAATAACAACGAGAGGGGCAAGTGTCTTTACCGATTCCGCCCCGAGTGCTCGTTCTCGCATGAGACCACAGCGCCGCTTCTCCGCCGATTCTCTGGCCACCACATAATTTTCCAAACTAACAATGCGATCAACCAACTCCGAGGCTCAAAATCAACAATTGGAAGTGGTCGAGGAGATGCATCGTGGACCATACGGTCATGATAGCAAATGCGACGAGCTTCGCCCTTAAGTTCCCTGCATGCAAGGTGATATTCATATCGAGAGTACTGTGTGTGTCAAAGGAGGAGTCGCACGCCTCGATCAAAGCAAGCACAGTGCGAGCAGAGCTTGAAGTACGCTTCTCCGGGTTCGCGTCCAGGAGTTCAGCTTCAATTGCCTATCTCATGCCGAGGTCGCGATCCTTGTCGAGGATTTTGAGAACCCAGTCCGCCTGTTTTCTAACGGCGTCGGCAAATCGGTCCATCATCCAGGATATTTTTGAAGTGGCGTCCAGGGGGTCGTAGTGTGCTTCAAACAGACTCGGAGCTAGCACACTGGCATTTTAAGCGCAACAGGGCAATATCAATAGTAAGGTGATGCGCCGTTGCACAGAGTCGTGGGGAGCCTTCTGAAAATTTCCGGTATTTGAGTAAACTGGCGAAAGCCTCACGGCGGAATGAAAGGGTCGAGATTTATGTCGTACTTGACTACTTCTGATTGCGGCTCGTGTCCTGTTATCAAAAAGCGCCATGACAAAGGTCTAACCGTCAACTTTAACCGTTTTGACTCAGTTCTTGAGGGTCATACTGGGTCATGCGATTGGAACAGTCGTTTCTGAGATATCAACAAAAGGTTCTCAGTGCGTCGCAGTGAGACCATCGAGATCCTGAGCGTGACATATGACATGGTGGGTTCTGTTCAAGTTCGCGTCGTCGTTGTCGAGTGCAGCAAGGGATTTTCACGGTCACGAGATCATTCGACGCGAACGCGCTCTTGCCAAGCACGAGCACACACAATCTCTTCCACTCTGACTTCCACCATCGATTTGCTGGCACCACATGTACTGTGCATCTCATGAGGTCTCTGACCCATCAGTTTTGTAACTATGATCTCCAGACAATTCATGCCGGTCGATCCAGCATCCCAAGTTGCGAATATTTGGTATTCGGAACTTGAAGACACAAATTCAATGTCGGTAGATTTGAAAGGAGCGTGGCAGTTAGGAATTTGAAGTCAATATGTGGTGGGCCGCACATACATTGAATCT
This sequence comes from Baeospora myosura, assembly GCA_001179705.1. Classification (NCBI taxonomy): domain Eukaryota; kingdom Fungi; phylum Basidiomycota; class Agaricomycetes; order Agaricales; genus Baeospora; species Baeospora myosura. Next base: position 44,656 of record CEMG01178478.1, read on the forward strand.
ATAGCTAAGAAAATAATTGTCTGTTCCAAGACTTTAGCGCTGACAGGAAGTCTCGAATTTGTTTGCATCCACTGAAATTAGCCAAAATGCTGTCGTTTAGCTATATCTGCTCTAAATATCTAGTAAAGCGCTGTAGAAGTCGGTATATAAGCGAGGATTGGCGAGACTACGAAGGATCAATAGGCCGGTAGGTGACTCGATGTTGCTTTCAGGACCACACTCGTATGTAGCCTGCTGCTGCCGATATGCGCCGCGGCGATATCAGACCGACCCCGAGGATAGCAAAGTCATTGAATCTCTACCCATGTTTCGTGCCCTCTGTCTCGCATCTCGCTGTAGCCTTTCGCAGTCGCTAGCGGCCCCGGGCCTCTTGAGATCCAGTCTCCCTGTTGAGCTCGGACACGCAGACCCAGTGATGTGTAATATTCGATGTTGCTCTGTGGCCGTTTTGAAGATTTCGAGTGGGCAGCTCGGAGTGTGTGCTTTCTTCTTAAAGCTCACCCACAAAAATACAAACGTTCTGCTCCACCGAATCATCCAGCTCCTCGTGAAGATAGGGAGATAGCCTGAGATAGCCTCAGATAGGGGCTATCGGCATCAGTTTTCCAGGTACGGCTTAAGTTCGCCAGTATTTCCTCGGCCCGCTTCAACCGCCTCTTCATACTTTTTTTTTTGCGACACAACGTACTATGTATGTAGCCTCAAGTGGCTTCACGTCCATAAGGAACCATAAGAGATTATTGCGATGGCAGAGCAAGTTCAGCGAACTGCTGATGTCGCGAAGTTATTTTAAACTTTTAATGATCGTTGATAGATCGGTTATCGGGCTGAGTCAGCATCCTATCCTGAACCTGATTCAATTGAGCGTTCGTCGCTGTTGCCGCCAGCGTCGACGACGCTCTCGTCACCGTCAACAACAGCGAGCTCAATGCTTTTGCGCAAGCATCTCAATCCACAGGAGCCGTCGCCGACGCGCTCGAGCATATTTGCTGAGCTCGACGTCGCACCTCTTTCTTCTGTACCTTCACCATCTGTATCTCCTCCCCCTTCGAGTACTGCAAGTCCTCATAGCAAGACACATGCTTTCTTTTCATCCCCGTTCTCGACGAGTCCAGTGCTGCCACCTCCTGCACCACCCCCGAGGCCCAAGAGGAGAGAAACGGCCAACCAAGAGGCTAAGAAGCAATCGCCAATGCGGTCGCTGACTGCAGATTTCTTTGGCACCAAGTCTACTGTACCGAAGCGGCGGTTTCTCAACCTTGACCTGCCAGAGCATGGCTCGCCTTTGGCGGCATCGTTCACGTCAACGCCAACCCCCACAACCACGGAGCATACTAGTTATTCATTTAATCGACTCGCTGATACGTCCAACGAAACGACTCCTCGACCCCCAGAGTTGACTCTGAAGATCTCTAGCTCTCCTTCTTCTCAACCACCGCCCGAGGCCACAGGTACAGAAGAGGACGCCGAGGTCATAGGGACCCACGACTCCTCAGCTTCGTCCGACAGCCACGGCGCAGACTCTAATCCTTCATCGGACGAAGAGCTTGCTCCCGGCATGATCATTCGCTCTCTAGTCGCTGCCCAGCGCCCAGGTTCCCCAATGTCTGCCACCACTCCAGTAACATCCCCCACCGAGTCATCGCCATCTGCCTCAAGTTCCGTTCCAGTGACCCTTCGCCTCACCCAACCCCTTGGTCAGGGCACCTTCTCTTCTGTCTGGCTTGCTCAGGATCTCTCTCCCACTCCCCTACTGCTACGCACGAAACGTAGTCTGCGCGATTTACGCCGGAAGGCGTCGCAGTCGCAGGCGGGGCGGCTTAAACCCTCGCGCAGCAGCTCAAGTCTCATGAAGCGGCTGCGTGGTGGAGTCAGCGGAACACGACCCGGCGGCGGTACAGAGTCCACCTCTGCGGCCAATTTGCCCGGCGAGGGCGACTGGAAGGGGAAGGGTAAGTACGACGATACAGGGCTCGGGGTAGGCCTGGGGATTGGCATACAGAAGCGAAGGATCCCTAGCGCCAACGGGAGTATATACCTCGATGAACGAGATGGCGAAGCCTCGACTTTGTCAATATCTGGAGCACTTGAAGCCCTGGAGACTGGGCTGTCGGTGACCTCGAATCACGGATCGTCGCTTTCCCGGGCGTCGTCGATCTCATGGCAGTCAGTATCGTCCGACGAGCATGGGAAAGACTCTAAAAGTTTGAAGGGGCGGAGTAGGACTCCACGGAGGACCAAGAGCTCGAAGGGACGGTTGGTCGCCGTGAAATTGACATCGAGAGGGGTGATTGAGGTTGACGGCGAGGAAGGTCAGGGGCGAGGGTATCGAGCCAGTGCAGCAAGTCGGGAGGAAAGGGAAAGGGACCGGACGAGGGTAGGGTTTGTGAGGGAGGTTGAGATCTTGAAAGTGAGTCCTCGTTTCTATTTATCTTTCCTTCATCACCACGTTTTTTGAACGCTGAGAGAGCGCGCCTTTTATGTATTGTTTCTTTCTGATCGTGTTTTGCGATGAGCGGGTGTCCCGGCTCATCCACGGAGCTATTCTCTTTTCGGCGTTTGGCCTCCTGTTATCCTTCTGATGTTACCTTGTGTCCATTGTGCAGCAATGCTAATATTTTCCACTAACAGCACATCTCCCACCCGAACATCACACCGCTTCTCTCACATCTCACAACACGCACATACCATGTTCTTGTGCTCCCATATTTGCCTGGCGGGGACTTGCTGAGCTTTGTTAATGGTGACGGATGGAATTCCCTAGGTATGACCTCTCTCTCTCCCCCTCTTTCGATGATTGTGCTTAATCGTGATCCTTCTGAAGATGAAAGCACGCTCCGCCGGATGTTCACTGAGCTATGCAAAGCCGTGAGTTGGATGCACGGTGTTGGGCTCGTCCATCGAGATATCAAGTTGGAGAGTAAGTTTACCAGCGATTTCTTGACCTCACTTTACCCCTAACCTCAATCAACGCAGACATAGTCCTAACCACACCCCTCACCGCCGGGCCATCGTACCCCGGTCAAGCCTTGCCCATGCTCACAGACTCGTCCCAATTCCCCGCACCGTCCCAACCCCTAATAAAGGTCACGGACTTCGGTCTCTCGCGTTTCATCGACCCGGCAAACCCTCTCCTGACGACCCGATGTGGCAGTGAGGCGTACGCCGCACCCGAACTCGTGATTGGCGGTGGCCGACGAGGTGTCGCATCATCGAATGTTCTCTGGGGCGTGTCGACCGACTCTCCCAATGGTTCTCCGCAGGCGCCCAGAATAGAGCCTCGGACTCCCAGTGCCAGTGCCAGTGCTGGTGGGTATGATGCAAGAGAGACGGACGCGTGGGCATGCGGGGTGGTGCTGTACGCGCTTGTGGGGCGGACATTACCGTTTGGGGAGGGCCCTGGGGAGGTCTTGCAGGCTGGAGTGAATATTGGTGGAGAGGCGAGGGCTTTTGGAGGTGGGGGTAGTGCGACCGAGCGGAGACAGTGGTTGATGAGGATAGTCAAAGGAGAGTGGGTTTGGCCCTCACATGATCCGACTGGGGAGAGTGGGAGTGTTGTGGGGGAGAGAGAGGGGGAGCTGCGAGGTGCTCAGCTTACGAAGAGTGCAGGGGCGAGGAGGGTTGTGGGTAAGTTACTTGTGCGGGATCCGAGTAGGAGAGCGCGGATCGTAGATTTGTGGGATGATGAGTGGATGGGCGCAGCTGGTTCCAGTGCGGCGAGCACACATTCGAGAGCTGGTTCAGCTGGTTCCGATTTCGGCGACAACGGACACTGGGGCGAGGACGAGCCTGACAAGAGGTTTGTAAGGGTCAGTATAAGCGATGACGATGACGAGGCGAGGGATGGTGTCATGCGTGATGTCGGTTGGAATGACTTCAGGGTTTTGGGAAGCGGCGAAGGGGAAGGCGCCAGGGTCGACGTCAAGCCGAATGAAGACGATGAAGACGACGACGACGTCGATGACGAGGACGTGAACGCGGACGGATGGATTGTTGACAAGGAAGGTATCAATAGCATTGCCAGACAAGAGCTCCAGTAGCGTTAGAGGGGCTGGTAAGTATCTTATCTTCCAAGTCTGGTATCCGCCCCGTGCTGACAATAGACTGGTACATGACTAGGTCGTCTCCCCACAGATATTTCGCCGCCCCGACTTGCACTACCGCTGCCTGAAGAAAACACACTGGACTACCCGCGATATCTCTTCTCTATTTATTTCCTAATCATGGTGTGCAACACATCATCTATACAACAATCGCTACACCGGGCTACACTGGAAGCTCCTCTGTATCCACAAATCCACCAACATGTTCAAAAACGAAGCAACAAAGCCTAAACATGTAGAAGTGCTATCCTATTTACCTACTTATTCGCCGTCTGTCTTGGGTCCAACTCCTTGTCTTGAAGTTACAACTTTTCCTCTGGTACATTATGTGGCCGTTATAGCCGTCTTGTCGCTGTTGTTCGTAATGATTGGTGCAAGTCCTGTCCTTCTTACAGAATGAAATCCATGTTGATATAACTTACCAGAGAACCATGGGAATACGAAAGCTTGACGATAATACCGATGCTGATAGTAATGAGTCAATGTCGGAGGTGTTTCTGGTCCTCGTCGGCGACACAGACCAGTTTTATTGCAAGCACATAAGTTCTGAATTCACCACATCACCCGATCACATCATACGTTGGCCCTAGCGCTCTCTTGTCCCAGCTTTCCTTCAGGACAAAGGCCTTCTGTATAATGTCCTCGAACCCCGGGATCTTCGCTTTCCTTAAACGAGTGATATTGATTAGATACACATGGATCGGTAGTGTCTGTTACCCATGTCAGGTGAGTTCAACGCAACGACATCATGTATTGGGACCTCTGACCTTGACCAAATCCGCTGTGATAGTAGGATTTATTTTGTCTTCGTCGCGTCGTGTGAGCATCTCATCGAATTCCAGGAGGTTCTCCATATCGCCGTCTATCTTAGCGACGCATTTCTAAGAGACCGGTTCAGTACAGACCCAAGGGAACTCCTAGACAGAAGACGCACATCATGCTTCGGGTTCTTAGAGCGGCCCCGCAATTCCAAACACTCTTCCAACGAGTCTGAAAGAAGATAGCACAGGAGGTCCATTTGGAGATCTACATAGCGGATACGCAGCCTCTGTTTAGCGGTCACAGCACGGAGCATGGCAGCTCATACGAAGGTACTTACAAAACGTCTGCCTGAGAAACATCAATCCAAGCCGCTGCCTGATCCTCGACCCCAACGCCGCTTGAGGGACTGGAGGTGGCCGGGACATCGCCACCCCACCTCGGTCGTGCATCTTCGCACCGCCGACCTCGATACAACTCTGCGTCCTGCGGCACGTCAGCGCGAGACAGAGGTACCACCTGACCAACATCGTGCGCGGGATTTCGAAAGGGAAGTGGCGGAAGTGTCGCTCGGCCAAGGGGAGCTGGCCTTGATGGGCGAGGCGGTAATTGGAGCGGAGATAACGGACGATATCCCATGGTACACGACTATAGTAGCAAAAACATATGAGAAAGGTTCAAAGAAGAGCCTGGAGCGTATGCGTACCTGTTTTCGGGGAGAGTGGTCCCTAGTGCATCGAGCATGACTTTCTGCGCCGCAGCGCGTATCGACCGTGAGGCAGCGAAGAGAGGAAGTACAGTATTGGGAGGCAGCGGGTCCAAACGCTCAACTGCTTTCCACCTGCTCAGCTCTCTTTCCGCCTCCTCAACATCGATTGGCTCTGTCTCCTCGTCTGATGAATCCTCATCCTCATCGTCGTCTTCGTCGTCGTCGTCGTCATCACTCTCCCACTCGCTGTCCTCGTCCGAGTCGTTTTGAGATTCCCTGGGAGCATCTTGCCCGGTGGCAGATGCGTCTCCATTGTCGCTTTCGTCGACGTCTCCATCATTGCTGGACGCATCACCTTCATCGGCACTGTCGTCACTGTCCTCCTCACCGCTACTCAGCTGGAAGTCCCGCCATCCATTCCTCCCATGTTCGTCGTGTCTGCGAAATTCGATAGTGTTCGGTATCCCATCCGCACCCGCGACGTTGGAGGGCGGTATGGTGATGGCTAGGTCGATATAGCTGGACACAATGTCCCCAACGATGTCGTACAAGATTTCCGCGGGAAGTGTGGCGAGGGACATGGGGTTCGGATCGCAAGACGGTTCAAGCTATCCCACCTAGACATGGACATTATTATATACTTTTTGCCGCATCGTAACACGTGGGGGATCATGGTCAGATCGCTTGTTCGAAGGTGGGATAGGTGAAGGATAGGTAGATATCTTGCTCGAGATATGTCGTATATCTAATGCTCCGGGTAACGATCAGTCCATGATTGGTCGACGATCAGCGTAAATCCACATGCCAAGTGAGCTTACCTGCCATTTTTCAGCCTAAAATGCCGATATTCGGGCATGGAGACATATATCATCGTTGTATACAGACCAGATATACAACCTTTGAGAGGGGCAAGACGGGGTTTCGGGCGTAACATGGATGTAACATCAATGTAAGATGGGGGCAATTACAAACCTTCCGCGTGAACGCATGTGCCTGGCCTTGGCTACCCCCTGCTACACCATTGCTACGAGTGCTACACCGTGTAACAACCCCGTAGCACAGGCGTAGCACTTGTCTGCGAAAACTTGGCAGGAACAGGCTACAATTTGTATGGCAACTTGGTTCTTCCAGATTGAATGCAGCCTTGCACAGTTTTCAAAGTCCAACTGCTCAGTTATTCCCCCTTCGAATTCGCTTCATTCATAATCGTTGGCAAGTCTATGCAAAAGCATTAGCTGATGCTCACCTGGCTCATGCCGGCCGTGCAGCATAGCAGGACTCGAAGCTATGTACAGCCGAGCCATCTTGAGCGCAGCGCGTCGGGTCGACGCGTTTGGGAAAACTGTTGAACCCGATTTTGGATGGCCTTCGACAAGGTGCGTTGGTGTAAATGTGCTGAAAGACGTGTTACTGATAAATATCTTTCGCAGAAAGAATTGACGAGAAAAGTTGGAAACAACGTCTTGAGTCGGATCTACGCCGTGAAGAAACAGTCTTGCCCTTCACCAAAGACCGTGTGGAACCGTAGAAGTGGTCAGACCGAACTTGCTTCTTGACTTCGACGACGGAACCGGGCCACTGATGAAAGATAACGAAAGTTCACACCCACTCAGGTTGGAGCACATATGTCCTCTACCGCCGATCTGCGTCATCAGTATCAACTTCAGCAATCACTGGCAGCCTCTGGCAGCTAACTGGGCTATAGAACATTGAAAGCCATTGAGAGACTTCTGTCTCTCAGCCATCTATCTACTGTACCTGCCGACGTACCATTCAAGTTCCTTGATCCCGAATCCTTCTCTGCAACAGCCATATGTGAGTCCATTCCGAGGTTTCTACAGTCCCATAATAACTGCATAGAAGCTCATACATATGACC
>CEMG01178487.1:808-13676 GCA_001179705.1 Baeospora myosura
TTCAAATCACTCGCCTTAACGACTCGGCCATCCCAGCTTGACGCAGGGAGACGAGGAGGTGAATCCAGAGGAGTTGCAGATTCAAAGGGTGTCATTCTAGGTCCTGGCGCGATGGTCGCTCGCGTAGATTACATACATCACAAAGACTTATAATGTAGTTAATGTTTTGATGAACCCTGGCCTTGCGATTAGCAGTTTAACGAAGTTCATGAGGGGACGGCAGGTGAGAAGGCCCACGGTGGCAGTGCAAGCTATAGAAGCACCCAAGGTCACGTGGCGTCACATTCCCTCCTCGACTCAGACTGGTCACTGCGCGCCCATTGCCCACTATCACAGTTTCTCGCAGCTTATAGCTTTCCATACACAGAGCCTGAGCCATTGAAATCACCCGAGTCTCGCACACATCTGTCCCTCAGCGCCCCAACAATCCACCCACCAGCACCATAGATAGTGACCATGATTCTCCTCGAGGTCAGTCATGTCTAGATTGTTACATCTCTCTTTCTGACGCAGAACACGCAGGCTCACAATGTGATCATTCAAACCACTCTCAACGAGAAGATTATCAAGTAAGCACAGAAAGCACTGCCAACCTTCGGTATTGACATCATGTCAGACCTTCCTCACTTGATGTCCAATTCGTCGATTATGATGGTGTTCGCCTGTCCCTGTCTACCCCGGAGAAGAAGACCGTGCTGCTGCTTTCCATGCACATCAGATGCTGGGATGAGCTAGTCAAGTATGGTGCTCTGGACGTGCTGCAGCGGGAGTACGGGCCTTTGCTCAAAGCTGACGCGCAGCCCGATTACAACGTCAGTTTGGAGATCGATCTAGAGCAGATTCCTTCCACCCCTGGTACGTCTCTCCGCGATCATCTCCTTGCCACTATCTTATGATGTTGTGTATATCAGAGGAACGCGAGGCCTTCGTCATGTCCATTGCTTTGTTCAAGCGCAATGCATTAGCCGCTCCGTTCGAGCTGGCGTTCAAAACGCAGAAGGAGCTCGAGACATCTGGTGGACAGGGTGAATTGATGCAGATTCATTACCGAGATGAGGAGGCAATATACATCCAGGCATTGCCTGATCGTGTTACTGTCATATTCTCGACAGTGTTCAGTGACGAGACGGACAGAATCTTTGGCAAGGTCTTCTTGCAGGTGCGTCTCGCTCCCTATCAGAGACCGACACTGCAACATGGCTGACCTGCTTTGGCCAACTCAGGAGTTCGTCGATGCCCGACGCCAACCATCAATTCAAAGTGCCCCTCAAGTTCTCTACTCAGACCGAGATCCTCCACTCGAGATTCGCCACCTACCCAATTTGCGCAACAGCGACGACACCGGTTTTGTCACCTTTGTTCTTTCCCCCCGGCACTTTTCAAACGCGACAATTGCATCAGCGACTATTTCACATGTACAATTGTTCCGCGACTACCTGCACTACCATATCAAGTGCTCCAAGGCGTATATGCATTCGAGGATGAGACATCGCGTGACGGAGTTCCAGAAGGTGCTCAACAGGGCGAAGACAGAGGTGGCGGCGACGGAAAGGAAGACTGTTACGTGAGTATTGAATGCATCATCTTGTGTGCTGGTAACTGATTATCGGCCATTCTATGTTTTAGTGGAAGGACCTTGACGAGCCGATGAAGTGGAATGGACATTTCTTTGTTGTAAAACGTACGAATCGAGAGCTTGATATTGGAGATGCCTTGTGACTGAGCTCGGACGGCGCATATTCAACGAGGAGGCTTACATCCAACAGCACTGCGACTTCAACCGTCCCTTACGCCGCACGCAACAGATGAAGTGGTAATGAGTTCAATCGAAATCGCACGAAATAATACTACAAGGACTTATGAGTGACTCATACTTGTACTGAAAACCTCCTACCCTGACTAGGTATCGGGATCACAGCTTCAGAAATCTCGCCTCCATCCAACACCCATTCCCTCATCAACCTTTTGTAAACCTCCTTGAAACTCTCCATAGACCCTTTCTCGTGCACCAGCAGTAACGAGATGGCGTCCCCGTATTCGCAGTTGAACCGATGCAGCTCCACTTTGAATTTCACGGCCTTCAGCACACTCACGATGCCCCTCGGATCCTTGAACTCGTCGAGTCTGCACTTCAGCACGCCCAAGCCCTCGGCGTCTTGGAGCATAACGCTCACGTCCATTGTCATCAAGAGCCTGCGACACTCGTTTCTTGTCGTGTGCGCATCGTACGTGGATAGGAGTGTGAAGGTGGAAGATTTGAATCTGAACATGCTGGAGAGCCATGTCTTGGGAGATACTGGCAGCGGGGTTAGAGGTGACGACGAGAAGGCCGAGGACGTGGATGAGGTGGAGCTGGGCATCCGTTTCTTGCGGAGCCTTGAGCGGGCCCGCTTGGGCGGCTCGACGATATGGACTCTCCTATCGGCCGTCCTAGCATTCTTGCCCTCCGATTTCTTGAGCGAGGACTTTTTGACGACGTCTGTGTTAGCGGAGAGGTAGGTCTCCCTGTGGTTCTCTTTGTCGCCAGTGTCGATCGTGGGGCGCTCTGGGCGAGTTTTCCGGCGGACACTCAAGGGTCTTGTGCCTCCAGGGTTGCCAACAATTCCAAGACCGGCGGGCCCTTGTGGGACTTCGAGATGCCCATCCCCTTGCCTTCCAAGGTCGCCGTGTTGAGGTGGGTCGACGGGAGTGGACGGGGGTGCTCTTGAGTTATTGTGATGTTTGGTATGTTCTCCGAGGATATCGCTGATAAGAGCTAGGTTCGGCGACTCCCCCACCAGACTACCGGTCCTTGCATGTAGAGCGTTGAGGTGATCTGCAACTTGATTGAAAAAAGCCTGGATGGCCCTGTCCTGGTGCTCTGGGACGGCGAGGGGTGCGAGATAAGGAGGATCGTTGCTCGGACCGGGAGACGAACTCGAGCTGTTCTGCTTGTACACCGTTTGGAGGTGGTTCCTCACGGACTGTTCGGATGAAGAGGATGGGGCTTGACGAGAAGCTCGTCGTGGGGTCGGAGGTCCATCTCGAGGCGGGAGCATTGACTGTGATGGACTCAGGTTTTCGGGAGTGCGTGGTTTTCGTGCTGATTTCTTTCTGTGCAGTCGCGCAACCCGGGCGATTTCTTCCTGCTCATCGTGTTCTGTCTGACTTCTTTTCTGGTACTCAACCAATAGGTGATATACGCCCTTTTGCGCGTTCATCTCATTGTCGGTCAGGCTGTCCATCAATGCGTCGTTCCCGGTACCGTGCCAGAGAGTTTGCAGATTCCCGAGAATCTCTTCGTCGATGAGGTCTCGAGATGAAACAGGCTGGCCGATATCCTTGAGACTGGGCGGAAAATGCCTGCTGTCCTTCCGCTTCTGTGACAAGAAGAAAGGGTGTTTCTGTATACCAGTCATCGTGATTCGTTGCTTGGCCTTCTTGGCGAGCATCTTCCGGATTAAGTCTTGAGCAGATGTAGGTATGTCTTCGGGGATCTCAGGTTCAACGAACCTCACTTGACGCAGCAGGTCCATGGAATCGTCGTCGTCGAAGGGTAGCTTTCCGACCAACATGCTGTATAAAATGACCCCACACGACCAGACATCGGCAGCGCTTCCGTTATACGTTTGACCACTGACGACTTCTGGAGCTGCATAGTGAGGGCTTCCGCAGGATGTTGTGAGCCCTTTCGCCGATTGCCAAGCCGCCAAACCGAAGTCTGCGATCTTGATGTTGTATTGCTCATCCAGAAGGATGTTTTCGGGTTTGAGGTCGCGATGTGCAATGTTGAATCCATGGCAATAATCGATGGCGGCAATTATCTGCTGAAAGTAGCCCAAGGCCTCGGACGTCGGCAGTCTGCCATTTTCACAGAGGTGGGTAAATAGCTCGCCTCCTTGGACATGCTCGAGGATCAGAAAGATCTCATTCGGGGTTTCCCAGACGTCGTAGAGTTTCATGATGTTGGGGTGATCTACGAGCTTCATAATTATTATTTCCCGCTGGAGGCACCTTTGGATCCGTTCTGCTTCCTCGGCCGCCTCGTTCAAAGCGTCCATGCGAGAAGCCATTATGTTCTTGCGGATCATCTTGATAGCAGCCATTTTACCTGTCCTAGCATGACGCGCAAGCTTGACACGACCTAAGGTTGGAGAAGGCTTCAGTTCGACTGAGGCCAAGTGAGTAACTTGGAAAGAACAAACCTGAGGCACCTTCTCCGAGAAGTCTTCCTATCTTCCATGGGCCAATCCTCTTGGGGTCTCTTGGGGTCCTATATTGAGGGAGGCCGGGAATGTCATGGTCGGACATGGTGGTCAGGAGAAGGAAAGGCGGGGAGTCTGTCTTGCGCCATTTTGAATCGGATTGCCAGTGGCTGACAGTGACACTGAGGGACTCGGACGCGTTGAGATTGCACTGTGTGGCTGTGCTACGGTGGCCCAAAACGACCAAAGCCAAACAGACGCAAGCAGCGCGTCGCAGCCGCGAATTTCTAAGATCACGAGACTTTCACTCTTGACTCTTCATCGCCATCTTCTCTCTTGACTGTGTTCTACCATTCAAGTTACCTTGTTGAGATTACCGTGGATATAAACGATGATGCAACCAACACCGGCACCTTCTTCTGCTCCGAACTCTCCAGGCCCGGTGAACCATGCGCTTGAAGATGATCCAAACACGTATACGGCGCCACCAGTGAACATGGACAGTGCACCCTTCTCCGTGCTGGTTGGACTCTTTGAGAAGCTTCAGAATGAGAGGAAACAAGAGCGCCGGAAGAAACTCGTTGGGGCTTGGTTCAACGTATGCTTCTTTCATTGTTACCTGTGTTTGTGGCTTTCTCTGAGCAGCTGCATCAGCATTGGAGAGAGGAGAAAGGAAATGACCTATATCCGGTGTTGCGCCTCATCCTTCCTCAGGCGCGTACTCATCCTGACTTCCCAAGTCCCGTGAGTCTTACACGAGGTTTGCCATGATAGAAAGACCGAGAACGGGCGGTCTACGGTCTGAAGGAAAAGAATCTTGCCAAGACTTATATCAAGTTGATACCTCTGGGAATGAAAGACCCAGATGCCATCCGTCTCTTGAACTGGAAGAAACCAACAGAACGAGACGTGAGGTCATATCCTCTTGTGGCGTACAATCTTCAGCTTATATCTCCCAGGCCACATCTGGAGATTTTCCGACTGTACTGTTCGAAGTTGTGAGCAAACGATCGTCAGTCATAGAAAGCAGCCTTTCCATCGATGACCTGAACGATATTCTGGATGATTTGTCCAAAAACATGGGGAAGCAGTACGTGTCTCCGCCTCATTGATGAACTTCACTTCTGAGAAACCCCAAGAGATCTGCAGTCTAAGATCCTACAGCGTATATACAATCGAGCAACACCAGAGGAACAGAGGTGGATTGTGCGCATTATCCTAAAAGGCTGGTCACTTGGAACTTCATTTCTACCCGCTCTCACACTGTTCACCCAGACATGGTCATATCAGTCAAGGAGACAACCGTCTTCTCAGTATTTCACCCAGATGCCCAGGACCTATACAACACATGCTCTGACCTCAAGAAAGTTGCGTGGACGCTCTGGGATACTTCCTATAGGCTGAATGCGGATGTATGTATTCGACATTGTGGCGCATATGACCTTTCGTTCAAACCTTTGTAAATTCCCTAGGACAAAGGTGTACGGCTCTTCCATGCTTTCACGCCAATGCTGTGTAAACGCCCTACCAAAACAATCGAGACAACAGTGAAAGAGATGGGAAACTCGGATTTCATTATCGAAGAGAAACTTGACGGCGAAAGGATGCAGCTGCACAAGCGAGGAAACGAGTACTTCTACTGCTCCAGGTTTTCAACCGTTCCTGCTTGTATTGGACTCCTTTTATTCAATACGTACGGACAGGAAAGGCAAGGACTACACTTATCTATACGGAAAGCATGTCGGAACTGGAAGCTTGACACCGTTCATCGACAAGGCTTTCGATGAACGCATAGATGAGTGCGCGACTTACGCGAAATTTAACATCACAATTTCTAACGTGCCCTCTGCAGCATCATTCTGGATGGTGAGATGCTGGTATGGGACCCTGTTTCGCAGCGGAATCTTCCATTTGGCACTCTCAAATCGGCTGCCTTGGGTAGACATTCTTCTCTTCATGCAGTGGTCCTTGATTGCTAACTTTTTCGTTGTATAGACAAGTCGAAGAAGGAGCACAATCCTCGTCCCTGCTGTTCGTTGGTCTTCTTTTTATTGAAATATGTTCTAACAGTCTCGCAGTCAAAGTCTTCGATCTCGTCTACCTGAACGGCCAGTCACTGCTTCACAAATCCACCACTTTCCGCAAAAAAAACATGCGTGCATGCCTGAAAGAGATCACCGGACGAATCGAGTTCGCTGTAGATTACAAGGGAAAGACTGCGAAAGACATCAGGATGCGGATGGACGAGGTGATGGCCTCGAGAGGGGAAGGTCTTGTGATCAAGCATCCCATGTCCAAATATGTTCTGAACGGGAGGAACATGGACTGGATTAAGGTAATAAAACACTTGTAACTTGATGATAATATGTGCTCGGATACTGACTCCCTGACGACAGGTCAAACCAGAATACATGGTCAGTCGCGATGCTTTAAGAGGCCTCGACATGCGGTCTAACCAACTATGTAGGATAATATGGGCGAAACAGTTGACGTTCTCGTCGTTGGTATGGGTTCAGATTTAACTGTATAGGCGCTTACTGATGAAGGTGATCTTGTGTCACCATCAGCCGGAAATTATGGATCCGGAACGCGGGGCGGTGGCGTCTCAACTCTCATATGCGCGGTCCTTGATGATAGGCATCCTTCACCTGACGACGACGAGCCAAAGTCAGATCATTTCCCTCTTGCCATGGAAATGTCTCATCCATTCTGACATGTTGTTTCACCTCCAATCTATTTCTATTTTGATCGCCTTTTCTGTTGGTCCAGATACAGTACATTTGTCCGCATAGGATCGGGCCTTTCATTCGCAGATTATGTATGGGTGAGAGCCAAACCTTGGAAGGTCAGGGACCCCAAGAATCCGCCGGAATTTTTGAATACTTCGAAGAAGGGGCAGGAGGACAAGGGAGATGTTTATCTCGAACCGGAAGAGTCAGTCGCTCTTCTCTATTGCTTTTCGCTGACTAGTTTATTTGATACTGACGTTTTATAGTTCTTTCATTTTGAAGGTGAAAGCAGCTGAGATTGTCCCCTCCGGTAAGCATTCTTCGTCGTCCATTGAGTATCTCTGTTTAGAGCGCATCATAGACCAGTACCATATGGGCCATACGATGCGATTCCCCAGAGCGCTCTCCATTCGAGATGATCTGAGTATAGCTGAGTGTATGACCGCATCGGGTGGGGTGTTCAATATATTCAGATAAGGTACTTGCTCACCGACTATTCGGACCACAGAGGTGCTGGAGAGCATGCGGACGGTGAAGAAGAGGAAGATGGAGAGTGATGCTAGGTTCGCATTTTCCCATGTCTTTGACGTGTATTTTTTTTGTAACCTTTGCACCGCAGCATGACGAAGAAGAAGCGGAAGACTACGGTGAAGAAGGTACGGCAGAATTCCAGTATCGTAAATCTTATACTTAGGTTGTGATCTCGTCTTGCGTCTTGCAGGCTGAAATCCTCCCGGACTATAAAGGTCCGAAACTGAAAGGTGTCCCGGTCGAGACAGATATCTTCGAGGGCTGGAAGTTTGGTGCGCTCTCTCTCTCCTATAACTTGGGCCGTCTTAATGAAAATCTGATCTGTGTACAGTGGTCATGGCCGATCCCAAGTCAAGAACAGGCAATGATGAAAAAAAGGAACTCGTCACCTTGTTCGCAATGTTTCGTCTGATATTTGGTCCACTAATCCACTCAAACATTTGTATGTCTGGCAGAATTCACAAGAACGGAGGCTCCTGTGTCCAGATCGCACAAAACCACCAACAACTTATGGTCGTTTATGGCGGAAGTATAACGCGTTTGTGACTTCCCCCCACGTTATTCCTGCTCTGATTTCGTACTACAGCGTACGACCTAACACTGGTCATTAAGAAGGGTCTATATGATGTCGTCAAGCCAGAATGGATTCGCGACTCGGTGGCCATGGGGAAACAGGCTCCGCTGCTCAAAAAGTCAGAGGATCAGTTGGCTTCATGTCCCGTTTGAACTAACGATAATTTTTACTTGCGTATCGCCAGGTACTTGTTTCATGCGACAGATGCGCGCATGGAGGCAGACGATTATAACCTCGAAGCAGACGAAGATATGGCCGAGCCAAGTGCCTCTACACCCACTCCCGACGTTGAGGAGGCAGGTGCAGACGACAAACCGGTGGAAGAAAAACTGGAGCCCAAGAACGAAGAGGAGATCGACGACTCACTGGCGGATTGGTTCAAGATTGAAAGGGAGGATGACCAGAAATCGAAAGCGCCTTCAGGTTCCAAAACCAATGCGGCAAACGACAACTCGGACACGGAAACGGACGATGATTCAGATAACGCGGATGTGGTAACCTTAGATCAGGAGGTGGACGATTTTGATGACTGGTTCAAGGTTAAGAAGGATGTGGAATCTGCTAGTGCGCCAGGGTCTCAGGAGCAGGATGTCAACAAGGTCCGGTTTTTCTGCTTTTAGTTTGTTTCACCGAGGCGGCCTGACCAGCGACTCTGAACGCACATGTATGAAGGATGACGACATCAAAATGGGTGAAGATGATGCGGCGCAGGAGTATGACCAAGATCTTATTTTCAAACACTTGTGGGTGCAAATCAAGGATGCGTCGGGCNNGCGTCGGGCACACACATACTGATTTCATACTTCATCAATCATTCCTGTTAGGTGTTTCTACCTTGACTCTCCGACTAATGCTCAGAAATACGGCATGTCCGTCAGGTCTAAGCATCAGGCCGAGATAAACGAAAGGTATGTTGATGCAAATCACACGGCTGATCGACCCTGACGTAACCAATCAACAAGTTTTGTTGAGCTTTCCAAGACCATCGTGAAGCACGGGGGCCGAATCGTCGACCTCGATGAACCAAAATTGACACATGTCGTTGTAGACAAAAAGGATGATAGTCGTCGTCTGGAGCTCATCAAGAGAACTTCAAAGTCTGTACTAACGCCCTATAGACCTTCTCATTATGGACTAAACGCTTATCAATATGTTTTTAGACCCAAACGCCGGCATCTGATCATATCGGAGTACGTACAGGCTTGCTTGGATGAGGCAACGCTGCTGGACGAGGACGGTGAGTTTTTCGTCCTTTATTGCGGGAACCGTGGCTCATTCGCTACAGAATTTATGCCTTAATACATAGTTGGTAGCTGTACAATAGCTTTATCTAGGAGGAAAAAATGAGAACAATGTATAATTTGAGACCGGCCTTGCCATGTGGCCGGACGGAGGTTGATCCGGAAATTAATGCCGAGATTACCGTGAATAAATGCTTGTTGTTCCTTGTCCTCTCCTACCTTTTTCCTGTGGCATATATTCCCCGTCCTCATCGTTCAGCAGGCTCTGCTCGCTGTCAACGGCGTTGAGCTCGGTTTCAACTTGCCACCTTCGCAGAATATTTGGAGTCTCAGTTTTTCTCCCCTGAATTTCTGAGGGCCACAAATCTACCCTGTGCAATTGGTGCACTCTTCTCTTCCGCGTCCACATCAGTAACTCGACATGGCCGACCCGCAGACATCTCCTATCTCTCAGCTCCTCAATTCCTTGGGCTTAACGCGTGAGGATCTACATAAACGAAGCGACCAGATGCGTCAGTTTTTGACTGCGGACTCCTCCAACGCCTCACGCGTTTCCGACCATGGCAGGGCCAGTAGTCTGAGTTCCACCACCGACCTTTGCTCTGGCTCGGTCTCCTCTATCTCAGTAGCGACTTCGGCGCGTTCCCTGTCCCGAGCGGGGTCTAGCTCGTTCCAGGACGCGTCCCCCCCTGCCACACCAGTGAAAAGCGAGCCCACAGACGCTATGCTACCCCAGCGCCAGGTGGACACGATGGAAGCCGTTATTGAGCGCCAGCGGCTGGCGAGAAAAGAGAAGCGAGGAAGAAAAGAGAAAGAACGAGATTTGGTGTCGAGGGGACCTATGCCGCACCAGGAGTCTCCCACTCCCAGTCGCGCGTCGCCCTCAGCGATGAGTCTCGATTCCATGCTTTGTGCGCGCGACGATGCAGTAGGATCAAGGGGAACGCCTTCAAGTACTTGTGACGAGGTGAGTTGATGATTTATATCATGTCGTCGCCATGTCTCAAATAACGTATCTTCTGTAGGACCGGGTCTCTCCACCCCCTTTGACCCCACAACAGAGTAAATACTACAGGGAACACACTGTTTCTGTTTCCCAGTCACGCAGGGCAAGTCTTCCGGTCATTATTTTATTGACACCTGACTCATATGCACCCATCATTCAGGTGTCCGTATCAAGCGTCACAAAAACAGAAGACACAACTCCCACTCGCCCTCCATCTGCTGCCTCACAACAGCTACCCCCTCCCCATTACTATCCCTATCCACAATATGCTTTGCCACAATATCTGCCCTTGCCCTTGCAGAAGAGAGCAAGCACGTCTACCTTGCCCGTTACCCCCCAGACAAAGCGAACCTTCACCCCACCGCCCCGTCAACGTGAGAGGTCCCCGCTTCCTGCATCTTCTCCCCCTCCCGAGTCTTCTCCTATGTCTTCCCCTGTTCGTGGCATCGTCAATATGGTCTCATCTCCAGGACCTATGGGCCCTGCGCCAGAAGAGGAAGAATATGAGACCTTACCCTACACGCTTCCCCCCGGACCATATTCTCCCAATAAACCTGACCTGTCCTATGCGGCGCTTTTGGGAAGGGCCATTCTCTCTTCTCCCGAACACCGTCTGACACTCCAGGAGATCTATGACTGGATCACCATCGTTTACCCCTACTTCAAAAGGGGTGAAACAACATGGATGAACAGCATCCGTCACGTTCTTAGCACGACGGTCTGTTTCCGTAAAGTCACACGTGATAGGGCTCTGGGCAGGACCCTGTGGGCTATCTGGGATGAAGACATAGAGTGTTTCAAGAACGGGGGCTTCCGTAAACAGCTCTGCAAGGATATGAAAGTACCTGAAGCGAAAAACAAGCGCGGTAGGAAACAGCTGGATACAGGCGATGATTCTCAAGGAGGACGGAAATCGAAGAAGGCCAAGAAGGATCAATCTACTTCTGTGGCCGCTGCTGCTGCTGCACCCAGCAAAGCTGCCGTGAACCCGCAGTTCATCTTACCTGCTACATCGCATCCGTTGTTCCCGCCATCACGTCCTACACCACATCATCAACCGTACTATGCAAATTGTATGCCTTCCGACCTTGTCTTTCCACCGTTGCCGATTGAATCGACTTACCGGCACGGGATTGCACAGCCAGTGTCTAGTGCGGCGTCACAGGCTGCTGACGATGACGAGCGTTCAGGATCATCACCGCCGCATATGTCTCGTTCCAGTTCTATTCAGGATGCTAGTGCGCACCCTCCACCACCCTCTTCTGCGTCTTCGTCTTCTCTGCAATCTATGCCTAATCTTACCCCCAACCGAAGCTCTTCTTCAAGCCCCCCTCCGTCTACAAGTGATATGGATTTGGATGTTAATAATGCCTTACATGGTCACATTAACGACCGACGTCCGTTCACCTTCAAGCCTTCTGTCGCGATCTCTGGGGTCGATAGAAGCGATGATGAGAATGAGGAAGGAGAGCAGGATGATATGTTCGCTGGAAGCAAGTTGACACCCGTGCAATTTTGGGGCAAGTCACCCAAAGGTCGGCGTGTACGTGACGGGCTGCAGCCTGGATTCAGGATGGCGTTTGATATGCCTGACGAGTTGGCGTCCGATGCATCCGATGATCAGGATGAACCGTTGATCAGTGCCGCGAAGAAGCAGAAGCAGCGTCATGAAGTGCGTTTTCAAGAACAATTTTCTTTCTCCAGTCACTCATTGTCACTTCTTTTTACAGAGTCCACCGTTTCCCAGTCTCCCGCCTTCTCCGACTCCGGCACGTAGATCGGCCAGAGTTGCTAAAGCAACGGCGGGAAGAGGAGCTGGCGGCGCGCATACCAGTAATAGAGCTCCACGCCTGTCGGTTCCCCGTCGTCTCAACACTCCTCCGTTGAGGAATAATCGTGCGGGCAAATCACTCCAGCTCTCCCCAGTGTACACCCCCCTCTCTCATCATGGTCTGCACATGAGTCCCACTGCTAGTCTCGCTCATTACAAAAGCAACCTGAATCCTCCACCGCCCGTCGGCGGATCAATGGCCTCTTCTAGTGCAGCTGACAACGACGATACCGATGGCAACGATCCTATGCGTACTCCGTCTCGCAAACGTACGGCTGGGTCTGCCTTTGGTGGTGGCTATTTCACCCCGGGAAAGAAGCTGGTCTTCCCGACGTCGGGGGATAGCCCGTTCAGGACTCCTGGCGGTGTGGGGTCACCATTCAGAAATGGGGGTATCTTTGACCCGCATGATCCTATGACGTTGTTGGATGAAGAGCTGCGCACGATGAACGCGGGGGGGACTGGGGATAGTCCTACGGGTTTGTTTGGGAAGTCTAGGTCGTCCCTGCTCTACGACAGTCCGAATAACGGATTTGGGAGTGATTCGCCAGGCAAATGGTTGCGGTGGTGGTGAGGTTCGGGGTAGGCGAAGGTCTATGTATGAATGTATATGGTTTTAGGCTGCTGGTCTGCAAGTTTGATTGGTTTATCTCTCTCCGATGTGACGCTTTCGAGTCTACGATTATTTTGTACCTTATATTCTCCTCCCTTCCTTCTTTCCCGTCTGGCTCCTGTCGCGTCGTTTTTATCGTTGTACTTGAATCTAGTAGTC
>CEMG01178487.1:13978-28750 GCA_001179705.1 Baeospora myosura
GAGACCACCTCCATGCATTCTTATCCCATCAAATGTGTAATACGATCAGAAAAAAATTACAGTTAAATAATAATAATAAATAACTTCGTTCGACGTAGACACAGACGAGAGCATCCTAGAGCATCGCGCTGCCAGTGGCGGCTGCATCTGAATCGCGGCAATGCTGGGTTGTTTGGCTACTACCCCGGCGTGTTTGTCTACTAGGCTGGGGCTGACAAAGAAAACTTTTGATGTCGTAGGCTTGTTGAACCTGTGGNNNACCTGTGGTAAAGAACACACACATGTTTTGTCGTCAATCTTGTGTCAATGATTTGCTAGGATACCCTCGATAAATGATGTTTGTGGACACGTATGTCATTCCAAAAATTGATACTATTACAGAGGTGGTTGATAGGTTGATAATTGTAGATAGATGGGTCACAGGTGATATTAAGATTGTGCTAACCATGACAAGCTGAGAAGGGATCTGATAAAAATAAAATCAGCGAATGTTCTCGAGAATCGGTCAAAAGGTAAGGAAAGAATCAGATGGCTGTTCTTAGTTTTTTGTATAGAGTTATCCCCATCACCAGAGGTTGCGGATAAAAGGTGTATGTGTTTACATCCTTGGTAATAACTGTGGAATGGCACTCACCATATGTACCTTTCATTCAGATTGTTAAGGGGAGAAGTAAGGATAACACCTGTTGCAAGACGTTAGCTGATTGTGCGACAAAGAAAACGGGCAAATAAAAGTCAGAGGTGCAACTGTTTTGGCTGTGTGCTCTACCGATCGTCAACGCAAATGCTACGACTGGGGCGGCAACGAAATCATCACATAAGAAACATGAAACTGTACTCACTGTAGAGCTAGAAGCCACATCTCGCCGTCGATGGGAGGAACAGGAATGCAGTTCGGTGTAGCAAAAAATTCGAGCCTTATATAGCCAAATCGTGGGAAGGTTATGTAAGGAATCGTGAGATTACTCATTCGGAGCCAACTTTGACTTGTCTCGCTCTTTGCTGTTGCCCACCGACTTCAACTCGAGGTATAATGTCTCCTCCAGGGTCTCCGAGATTGATAGACTCATATACAGCCCCGAAGGAGATCTTGCAAGAGTTTGCTGATCTTGCGGAGGAAGAAAATGTCGACCCTTTCGCAGAAACAGCATCGAAACGCCAGATTGCTGCTCGGCAGTCAGACTATCACAATCGTCGTTTCGCCCGAGTCGCTGTCGAGAGCGCTGATGCGTTTAAGCAGGGGGAAGATGGTGGGGAGGTAGAGGGAGGATACAAAGATGCGATGAGGTTGTCGAGATTGGAGCAGGAAGAGGCGAGGGTGAAGAAGGCAATTGAAGAGAAGGAAAGGAAGGATAGGGAGGAGGGAAAGATGAAGATGGACCTGGACAAGACGCCGCCTGCCTCCGACTTTGACGATGTCGCGCAGGAGCTTGCCGCAGCGAAGGAACTCGCCATGTCGGGTGGTGCTGCTGGCACAAAGCGTAAACGACGATGGGACGTGGCTGACCCTGCGGACGAGAATGCTGATCCCAACAAGGCAGATACCGGCGAGTGGTCCAAAGAGGCACTCGAAGCGTCAGCGCCCAAGAAACGTCGGTCTCGATGGGATGCTACTCCCGCCGAGGTCGGTCCTGGAGAAACACCAAAGAGATCCAGATGGGATCAAACTCCTGTCGTCGTTGACGTCCCAATGACCCCCATCATCATGAACGCTCCTGGTATCATGCAGGAGGACAAACATAACCGCTATCTGACCGACGAAGAACTTGACGCCGTCCTTCCTACCTCCGGTTATGCCATTGTCACCGCACCTCCCGGCTATGCGCCCTCCACCATGCCTCGTAAACTCACTGCTACGCCTGTTACCGAGGTTGGCGGTTTCCAAATCCAAGAAAGTTCGGACGCTGCTGCCATGGCCGCTGCAGCTGGCCTCGCGCCCGAACTCCCTACGGAGATCCCAGGTGTTGGGAGTCTTGCCTTTTTCAAGGCTGAGGACGCGGAGTACTTTGCCAAGATTCTCAAGGAAGAGGATGAGACAGAGCTTTCGGTCGACGAGATGAAGGAGCGTAAAATCATGCGGCTCCTTCTCAAAATCAAAAATGGTACACCCCCTGTTCGTAAGACGGCCCTTCGACAGATCACAGACAAAGCTCGTGACTTTGGTGCTGGACCGCTTTTCGACAAAATCCTCCCGTTGCTCATGGAGCGGACACTGGAGGACCAGGAGCGCCATCTCCTCGTCAAAGTCATTGACCGTGTGCTATACAAACTCGATGACCTCGTCCGACCATACGTCCACAAAATCCTCGTCGTTATTGAACCCCTCCTCATCGATGAAGACTACTACGCCCGTGTTGAAGGTCGCGAGATTATTTCCAACTTGTCCAAAGCCGCTGGTCTAGCGCACATGATCTCCACCATGCGTCCTGATATCGATCACGCCGATGAGTATGTCCGCAACACCACCGCTCGTGCCTTCTCCGTCGTGGCCTCTGCATTGGGCATCCCTTCCCTCCTTCCCTTCCTCAAAGCCGTCTGTCGCTCGAAAAAGTCGTGGCAGGCCAGGCACACTGGTATCCGTATCGTCCAGCAGATTGCCATCATGATGGGCTGTGCCGTGCTACCACATCTGCGTAACCTGGTGGACTGCATCGCTCATGGGTTGTCAGATGAGCAGCAGAAAGTCAGGACCATGACTGCTCTGGGTTTGGCCGCTCTTGCAGAGGCCGCTGCGCCTTATGGTATCGAGTCGTTCGATAACGTCTTGAAGCCGCTGTGGTTGGGCATTCGTCTCCATCGTGGCAAGGGCCTCGCAGCTTTCCTGAAAGCTATCGGGTTCATTATCCCTCTCATGGACCCTGAATATGCATCATACTACACCAAGGAGGTGACGGTCATTCTTATCCGAGAGTTCCAGACGTCGGACGAGGAGATGAAGAAGATCGTATTGAAGGTGGTGAAGCAGTGCGCTGCGACGGAGGGTGTCACTCCTGCGTACATCAAGCACGACATTCTTCCTGACTTTTTCAAGGCCTTCTGGGTACGCCGTATGGCACTCGACCGGAGGAACTACAGGCAGGTGGTGGAGACCACTGTCGAGCTCGCACAGAAGTCAGGTGTGTCGGAGATAGTAGGGAGGATTGTCAACGAGCTGAAGGACGAGGCTGAGCCGTACAGAAAGATGGTGATGGAGACAATCACGAAAGTCGTGGCCACGCTCGGAGCTTCTGACATCGATGAGAGGCTGGAAGTGAGACTCGTAGATGGTATCATCTACTCTTTCCAGGAGCAGACCACGGAAGACCAGGTCATGTTGGATGGCTTTGGGACCGTCGTTAACGCTCTCGGCATTCGTGTCAAGCCATACCTCACCCAAATCGTCTCGACCATCCTTTGGCGCTTAAACAACAAGAGCGCCAAGGTTCGTCAACAGGCTGCCGATTTGACTTCGAGACTGGCCGTTGTCATCAAGCAGTGTGGCGAAGATCAGCTGTTGAGCAAGTTGGGTCTTGTCTTGTTCGAGCAGCTTGGAGAAGAATACCCGGATACTTTGGGAAGTATCATCGCAGCGGAGGGTGCCATTGCCAACGTTGTTGGTATGACACAAATGAACCCGCCTGTAAAAGATCTCTGTGAGTATCCAACGTCCAAACTTGATATCCACCTTACTGACCAATCCCTTCCTATCTTTTTAGTGCCACGGATGACTCCTATTCTCCGCAACAGACACGAGAAAGTGCAGGAGGCTTCCATTAATTTGATTGGTCGCATCGCTGATCGAGGCGCCGAATTCGTACCCGCTCGAGAGTGGATGCGAATTTGCTTCGAACTGCTTGATCTCCTTAAAGCGCACAAAAAGGGTATTCGCCGTGCTGCCGTCAACTCTTTCGGTTATATCGCCAAGAGTCTGGGTCCCCAGGATGTGCTGTCTGTACTCTTGACGAATCTACGTGTACAAGAGCGTCAGAGTCGAGTCTGCAGTACAGTCGCCATCGCTATCGTTGCGGAAACTTGCGGACCTTTCACTTGTATCCCTGCGATTCTTAACGAATATCGAACGGCAGAGCTCAATGTTAGGACCGGCTGTCTCAAGGCATTGTCATTCGTATTCGAATACGTCGGTCCCCAGTCAGCGTATTATTGTGATTCGGTGGTCACCATGTTGGAAGACGCTCTGACAGATCGTGATCTCGTCCATCGTCAGACCGCTAGCACAATCGTCAAGCATCTGGCACTAGGAGTGGCAGGCTTGGGATGCGAGGACTCGATGATGCATCTCATGAATCTTGTATGGCCCAACTGCTTCGAGACTTCTCCCCACGTCATCGGGGCGGTGATGGATGCTATCGAAGCCATGCGGGTGACGCTGGGCCCCGGGGTTCTCCTGAGCTATGTATTGCAGGGATTATTCCATCCGGCCAGGAAGGTCAGAGAAGTGTATTGGCGAGTTTACAACGCGCTATATCTTGGCGCCGAGGATGCCCTAGTGCCATTCTACCCTGACCTCGGAGAGTTGAGTGAAGGAAAGAATGTGTATGACAGGCATCCTTTACAAATGTTCATCTAGTTGAGGGTTTGGGACATGGACTGCACGGTAACCGTCATAGTCGTTGATATGTGCTTGTACAACAGATAATTACGTTTATTCTCATATTATTTCTGCGAGTATGCAGAGAGCGTCAAGAGTAAGTATCCCTCGAGAAAGCAAAAATATAACATCGCAAAAGGTTACAAAGGTATCATCTTCTATCAACTTCCGCTTGTTAGCCCAGCTGGGAATCCAGAAAAGTCTACTTGGTCTTGGATAGCCTGATCTCCAAGTGAAAAAGATATACGCAGCCGTAGTCGAATGCTGGTCTGAGGATTCCGAACGAAGGTCAGACAGATTCACAGGTAGTTGATAAGCCACTTACGCCCGCCGGTGCTACCACCCTCATTTGCTGTGTTTCAGTTGATCCAGGACTTACATCTGGATTTGACATCGGGAGCATTTGAAGTTGTTGAGACTGAGACGGCAAAGGTCAACGAAGGCAAGTATACGTGACGTTATACTGCTCACTTTTGGTACAGCCGCCTGGAAAGTCAGGCCAGTGGCTGCAGTGCTTCCCGATACCTGGAATCGCGCCAAGATCAAGACAATGCCAGGCTTTGCAGGAGACACCTGCGGTGTGAGGGTGATCTTCAACTCGTGCTTATCATACGCTGTGTAGGACACCAAGCGTGGCGCAGCAGGTTGCGATGGTACAGGCGCCGGTGGGGTTTGCGTTTGTGGCATGGTGAACGCAGAGGGGGCTGGAGATGCCGTTGATGTGAGGGCCGGCGATGAGAATAAGGAAGGTGTAGCTGCTGCTGGCGATGGTGATGAACTTGATATTGTGGTACTTGGGCCGAAAAGCCCAAGAATGTCTTCTACCGCCGATCGTTGTGTCTTTGCTGGAGCTGCGGACCCTACTGAGGGAGTCGAATTGCCGAAGATGTCAGCGAGACTGTCGGTCACAGATGGCTGGTGTCCATTGGAATGTCCTGGAGCAGTCGCCAGAGGTTCATCGCTGAACAGGTCTGGTCCCTGGTCTGTTGAACCGACGGGTTTGTTTTCGCTCACTGTAAGTCCCGTCGCAGTCAGCCTTGTAGTCCAACATTTGAACAAAAGTTGGCTTACCGACACCCATCACAGTTGCCTTTAGTTCTGGCGGAGGCATCCTCTCCAAAACACCCTCCCTCTCTGCGCCCAAGTTGAACAAGCTCACAAACTCTACTGATCTTTGCTGCAGCTCTAGCTCTGGACTGGTCGTGTAGTTGGCTAGAACTTCGGCTATGCGTTCCTGCTGCGCACTGGTAGTGGTATTACGCGCAGACATCTTGGTGATGCCGGCAAGGACGTATTGTCTTGTGAGATAGTTGGCGTATGGAGAATCCAGAATAGATGTGAGTAGGTCGATGAGGTCTTTGTCTGTGGTCTGGATCCATATATCAATGATCAGCACAAGCAGATCTCCTCGTGACGGACAAACTTGACACACACCTGTTTTGGTGTATCTTCATCCACAATTCCACCTTCTATAAGGACCTCGCTATATTCGCCAATAATCCAAGTCGCGGCTAGTGTGAGCGACTCCTGAGATATATCCGAATTGAGCGCGGTGTACAGCTTCGATGCAGTATACGCCTGCAACTCCGGAGTGTGGGCTACAAGGCGGATGAACGCTGAGAAGATCTCTTCTCGCACAAAGTTTCCAGCCTACACAGGGTTAGGTATCTGGATTGTATAACTAGGAAGATAATACTGACGAGCTTCAGCACGCGCAGGACAGTATCAATGTGCCACCGTTTATTTGGGGCGAAACGTTCGGCGGCGAGACATATTTGCGTCGTCATCCCAAGTTTGAACTCGTCATCAGCCACTTCGAGGAACGCCAGAAGTTCCCGGATTAAGATCCGGACATTTTGCTCATTGATCAATGCATAGGAAAGCTCGAGGGCGCGGCGGCGGATCGAGATGTCGCCGTCGCGGAGACAGTCGAGGATGATGTTGCGATGTCGTTGTACAGCATTTGTATCCATCGATACGACCTTGTTCAGAGTGTTCAGGGCGACGTATCTGGTGAGATAGGCAGTATTGTGAGTACATTGAGTTTTCGAAAGGAGAGAGACATTGACCTAATGTTGTTGTCTCGATTACCCAAGAACTTCCCGAGAATGTTGATTGCCATCACACGCAGACCAGTGTCAGCTTCAATTTCGAGGACAGTCAACACTGTTTCGTAGAGAATCGAGTTGCCGACGTTCTTGGTCGAGTCGGTGTTCGTTGCGACCTGGCGGGCATTAATTCATCCGTATTCAAGGTGAGGCGACAAAATAAAGCAGCATACCTGGGCCAAGATGTCGTTCATGGTCTCACTGGCCTTCTCGTCACCCTTGCCAAGCAAGCGGAGGAGTCTAAGGATCTTCACTTGCAGGAAAGGGTCTGTAATACCCGAGACGTCATGCTCCGGACTATACCCTGTTGTCACTAGAGACTTGAGGTTACGGACTAGGAGGGGAACAGCCTAGAAAACCAACATTGGAGAATAAATGAGAGGAGGATGAGCTGGCGTGGTCAATTAGCTCACATTACGGAACTCCTCGAGTACCGCGGGGTCGATTGTGCACATTTCTGTGACAAGAGTAATGGAGGAGAGTAGAACACCGTGATTACGGTCCGTCAAGAGGTTCTTGGACTTCGTGGTGAAGTGGTCGGTGAGATCGGGGACTTTCTTGATGACGCGCAGCGCACACAGAGCAGCCTGTTCCACAATATATCATATGAGATCATTTTCAGCAAGGGAATAGAGTCAGAGGGCAGGTCCCCACCTTCTTGCGAATATAAGTGTTGCTTGAACCCAGTAGTTTCTCGATTTCGTTCGCTAGATCGCGCGACATTTCCTCCGAAGCGATGTTGGCAAAGGTACATAGGGCCAAACCGACAGCATACATGTTCGAATGGTTCATATCACTAGGAACAATGGTTATGAACACCTAGTAGCAAATTGAAGAGGACGCCAACGCACTTCTTTAATGAATTCGTGACCAAAGTCAGCACCTCCTGCTTCTCATCCAACAGCAGCATGATTCCCAGATATCCTAATCGTTTATCGGCAAATCTTGGACTAGCCACCAGCTTCAAACATTCTATTTGACCGAAATGCGCTGGTGATCCAAGCATATGGATGTAAAGGAGTTTCGCGATATTGTTGTATCGCTGGTAGGAGTCCTCTTCACGGAATGAGGCGCGAATCGCAGCGGACTCCTGCTGGATAAGAGCTCGTTCGTCCGCGACGGTCTGGAATTCAAATCAGACATGCATTCATCATGACGCTAAGAAAGTACCCGCCTTGCATGACCTTATGCCCTTGATCAGAGCTGAATAGACATATGTCAGTGACTGGAAGTTCCGAGATAACGATGTAATTGCCTTTGAGATTGTGGTAGACCATCTGGTCGAGTTTGCGCCGTCGAGGGCGATATGACTGTGTTCAGAGGTGTTAAGGTATGGGCTGAAGGGTCCGCCACCGTGCGAAACTTTTGAGGTGTCCTGCCTCCGAAGCTAGACTCGAACCACTCGCCTGACTCAAAGCTGAATTTCGATGATTGTCGATCGAAAAGCTATGAGCGGAGCGACTGGAAGATAATAACCGTCCATAGTAAGGTCGGCTTTTGCCGGGCGAATTGATTTGACTTTGAATTATTTCCTCCATCTCGTCTGAACACTTTTATGTCTTGACTCTCGAAATCGAAATCGTAAGACACCATTCGACGGGCCTTGAGATTCCGAGGCGACGTATGTAGTTTATACCATTTCAAACCAAAATTTGACCGGGATATCAAGGTCACTCGGGTTTCAGGAGTCTCAACACCTGTACTCCTCTGGCACGTATGCCGTTCACGCCAGTAACCGAACTCGACCCCGAAAGGCTCCTCTATGTCTCTCAAAGACTCTGCGAGGTCTTCAGCGTGCCATCTCTACGGGAACTACAGGTGAAAGCTGGCCAGAACATCATCCAGGGCATTTCCACTCTTCTGGATGTTCCCACAGGAGGCGGCAAGACTCTCGCGTTCTGGTACGCCCTATTCTACCATTGGACACCGGGGAACGTAGTTCCAGAATGCCAGAAGATCATACTGGTGGTTGGACCTCTTGTGGGACTCATGGCCTCTCAAGCACGGAGTTTGGTGGAGAAAGGAATTCCGGCGGTTGCGATGACTTCGGACTGCAAAAACATTGACGAACTACTCGCTGTGAGTCCGCTATATCCAATAATGAATTCTCAGCTTGCTTACCACTTCTACGCTAGGATTTTGGGGCTAATAAGTACCGAGTCGGCTTCGTTGGGCCAGAAATGGCCCTCAGCGCCAAATTCCACGAGTTGGTCCTCATCAAGGAGCCATTCACCGACAATGTCCTCTCCCTGGTCATCGACGAAGCCCACTGCATCAGTGAATGGGGCACCGACGACTTCCGCCCCGAATTCTCTCACATTTCTACGCTCATCGCTCGGCTGCCCACCGGGCTCCCCATCCTTGCGGCATCAGCCACCATGCCTCGTGACGTGCTCTCGGACATACAAGACAAGCTCGGGCTTCCTTCAGACTGTGCCAGAATTGCCGTATCAAATGCGAAGCCCAACATTGCCCTGTCTGTCCGCATCCTACAGCACCCGCAGGCTACCTTTGCGGACCTCGCTCCCCTATTCCCGCAAGGCGACAGTGTCGGAGCCGACGATTTCCTCCAGACATTGTTCTACGTGAACGGTCGGCTGGAGGCAGAAAAAATGCAAGACTTTCTTCGAGGACACTGCCCCGAGAACTTTCCTCCCGAAGAGTTCGAGTTTTACCACCGGCACATTGACGACGCACGCAAAGCTAAGATCCAGGCCTGGATTGACGATGGGACGCTCCGTGGTGTGCCGGCTACTGATGCACTTGGAATGGTGAGTGTTTTGATGTTGCGTTATCGCCTCTTACTGATGACGTTCTTAGGGCATGGACTTTAGAGATGTTTTGCGTGTAGTGCTTTGGCTGGCGCCCCTTACGTTCCTGTCCCTCATCCAAAAGATCGGCCGATGCGGACGGGACTGGAGCCGACTGGCCGAAGCGATTCTCTTCGTGACCAACGCCTCATACAAACGGTACTATATCGAGCTCGACATTCTGGAAAGGGACGCGCTGGAAGATGCAGAGGCCGGCGATGCTGACGAGCTCGTGGAAGGTGAATTATTTGACCGCGAGGCAGCGGTTGGTGCGGAGGAAGAGGCTGAGTTAGCAGAACAGGAGGCTGGTATGCCTCTTCCACGCAAGCGTAGCCGTAAAAAAGCCTTCCAAACCGTAATGGAAGCTCGGGATCGCAAATTCCTGATTGAATACATCGTCACCACAGAATGTCGACGTATCCCGTGGAACAAGTTCTTTGGGAATGACGAAAAGAGTAAGTACATCCGTTGTCTTGACCCGACTATCTATTGAACCATATCACAGTGCAACTAGAGTATCCAGTACCGCCGGGCACCCGATGCTGTGACAACTGTCACCCTGATCTATTCCCCGTCGAGACCGTCAAGCTCACGGGAGACACAAAAGCTCGGGCCGGGCGGCAGCCTAAAAAGAGTTCAGACGAGCTTGAGGAAGCTGTGCGCGAGAGACTGATGTCTCTGCGGAAGTCATTCATCGAGCGTGATTATCCTAACCAGTATATTGTTACAGGCAAAGCTTTGATGCCTGCTACGATTATCGAAGCTTTGTCAATTCGGGCGCGCTCGTTCATCAGTGTTGACGTCCTGGTAAAGAAGCTGCCATATTGGTGTTGGGCCCCGAAATATGGGGTGGAAGTTGTTGCTGCCATCCAGGAGGTCCTTACTCAATTCCCGGACCACGAGCAGGATGCAAAGGACGCTGCAGCTCAAGAGCGGAAATTCCAGGCCTTACAAACTCTTGCCAACAAGGACTTGCGTCGGAAGCTCACCCTAATCTTCGATGACTGCTACGACACTGTCCACCAATCCATGAAGACTGTCACGGTCAAGGGCCGAGGGAAAGATGCCTATCGGGAGGAGACCGTTCGGCGATGCCAGCTCTTTTTGTATTTACCAAGACGGACTGTGGGTTACTCATTCTATCCATTATTTGCTATCTGTTGATGATTCGCATCCAGGCATGGCCTGACTACCATGTGATCTTCAAAGACCGAACAATGGCCATGTCGATCATCAAAGCATTCTCTCATACGACTCACTACAAATCGGTCAGACAGTACGCAGTTGATTGGCACCAGATGTTCGACAACGCACGTGAGTATAATACCGAAGAGTCCGAGGTCTACAACGACGCGAACATCTTGCAGGGAATTTTCGAAGCGAGACTCCAGGAATTAATCACAGCTCATGGGGTCCCTGGTCTTGAAGATCCAGATGATAGTGGTACGATATCGAGCCTTTGTGATCGACTCCGAGCAAGTACTAACTCACCTATCCAGATGATCCTTCAGAAGATCAGGTAGTTGTACCGTTACGATCACAGTCATAATATTATTCTATTCTTCTCCAAAATCATCTACGAGACTCTCTGCTGCCGCTAGCAATTGCTCCGCCATGTTGTACGGCTCGTCATCATCAAGCTCCAGGTCTTCTGGTGTCGCTTCATACTCCTCTTCCTGCCCCTCCTCGTCTTCATCTTCTTCGTCTGAGCCGGCTTCCTCCACCACTTCTCCTTCTATTACACCCAAGTTCACCGCTTTCCTGGTGTCCTTTCGGAATTTCTGGAATGCAGTGCGCGTATTGGGATACTTGCTACCTTCCTCAAATAAGTCACGGACAGGGGTAATTTGCTCGTTGCCGGGACGGTTGAGAATAAACTGCTGTATTTTGTCAGCTGCAAGTGCCTCAGAAACGCGCCTGACTTCCTCTGTCATGTTGGGCACTTTGTGTTTGAGACCATACGCAGGAATTTTGAAGCTCTTTTGAACTGTGCGCATGGTATCGCGAAGCGTAAAGATGCAGACCGTGATCATTGCAAGCCACTTCCAGCTGCGGTTGCTGCCTTTCGCAGTGTAGATGATCTGAAACAGAACATTGTCAGTAACGTGTACGCACCAGATTTGTTTATAGAACTGGTACCTTAGCCCAGAAGTTTTGGTGTTCTTGTAGGAGATCGATGGGCTTGAAACCGTTCTCGTGGCCGGTCAAATTGACTAGCCAGTTGTGAAGGAAGAACATTCTATTGGATATGAGACCAGCTTCTGTGATAATCACTACGAAACGACTCACTTTAACTTTGGATCAAACTTGTCAATGCGACCAAGAGTTTCAAAGATTGCATCTGCATACTTCGGCATCGTTTTGGGTGCACGCATCATCACCATCCAGAACCGAAGAACATTAACAACTCTTCCGATATCTCCCTTCTTGATGGCTGCAACAAACTCTATGTAGAACAATGCATCACGGTTATAGAGGATGACATTTTCCAGAGTTACATCACGCTTTCCAATGTCGCCTAGTTCTCGAAGGTTGTCGTACGCTTCTGTGGAGAATAGCTCGCGGTGGACACCCTTTGCTACACGATCGAACTCTTCTGTTGATGCACATGAGGCCCATGCCTCGAGGTCAGGGCTCCCGCAGCATATGCGGAACGCATCCTTGACATGCGCAGCAAGTGAGATCTGGAGAAGTTCGTGAGAAGGCTTCCAGGGTGTCGCTTTCTTTGCCTGCCACCCAGCTGTCATGGGCTTGCGCTTGAGAAGGTTCGTGTGCTCCCACCAGAGGCTTCCGGGCCATAACGAGTTTGGCTTGCCCCAGTGCTCGTTCACAGTCATACGGCATCCCGCCATCTCAGCGTGGAATAGCCCGAATCGGCGTATACATGCCTTCATTCCTGCAATTGGTTCTGTGCTGTTGCGCCGTGCCGACTCAATCTATGGTGGTTGTGATCAGTTCCGATAGACACAATACTAGACGACAAGCATACCTTATCAACTAGAGAGTCAGTGAGAAGGTCACCGTCAGTAAACAGGAGTCCGTGTTTTTCCAACATCTCGTCTGTGAATCCGAGGTTGCGTAGGATTGTCTCGTAAACTCGAATGGTGCCGTCAATACTGGACTCGTCTTCGTGCATAGCAGGCAGAGGAAACTGTTCGGTTTGGTGCAGTGCAATCGGATCCACCTGAGGGCAGTCTTCGAAGTCCTTCTTCAAATGGCCGAGGCCCTCAATGTGTTCGAGCGCAATCCGCTTCAGCTGCCAGATGCAGCATCGCGAAAGCTCCTCCGCGTTCGTCGGCGAGGGTAGAACATGGTTTACGTCCCACTCGAAAATCGGCAAGGTCGTTGTTCGTGGTGGCTTCATGGAGAAGGGGAGGGTGCCATGAGGAGTGCTCGTTTTTCCGGTAAGCGGATTGAAAAGGGGGATGACGGTAGCTGTGGTCCCATTGTCGAAATGATTGGTGGAACCCAACCGCTGTGACTCGATGCGGAACGCTATGTTGAGGTTGTCCCACACGATGGAACACATACATTTCTTGATGACGGCCTGAAACTTGAGAGTTCCCTCCGCAGAAAGCGTTTTGACGTGTGTGAGAATCGTTGAGTACGAGACGGACATTCCGGCGTGAGCAAGGACCTCAATTTCACGCTTCGAGGACCCAGATGCAAGAAGAAATAGCCCAATAACGAGCTGATAATTGTTAGCCTTCTGCGAGCGCAGGATGGCGAGCATAGCACAGATGGTCGTGAGAACCTGCGCCAAAGTTGAAAGACGGTGAGGGCCCAATGGAGATAGGGGGGAGAAGCAGATGAACGTGTTCTCACCAGATCCTTGTCTTTCTGTCGCCTACTTTCACCTAGGCTTTCGCGTCGGGTCGACTCGTTGGTGGTGGCTGCGTCCCCGAGCGCACCCCAGAGGGTGGGTGCCACTGCTTGCAGCTTTGTCGACCATGTCTCCATCGAGAATGAGTTCAGCAGCTCCGTCACGCTGGTCTCCGAGTTTCTGGTCAACAGCTTCTGAATGGCGAGGCCCTCCTTCTCGAACACCTTCCCGGACCCCAGTGCATCGTCCATGAACACCTTCCTCTGTTTTGGTGCTTTCGCAAACATCTTTGTCGCAGTTTCAGCACCGTGCGCCGCAAAAAACCGACCAACACTAGCCGCTACCGTAAGATCACCGCCAGGGCGGAAAAGCGCGTCGAGGAACTGACGCATGGAGTCAAACTTGTGCCCTTTCTCTCCCTTGTCCGTTATGGACTTCCACACCTCCTGGGCCTCCAAGGTTTCGGCCAAATCTTTCGCCACACGAGCCTTTTCAACCTGCACGAGTCTGGCTTCCTCCACCAGTCGTGCCTTCTCTGCTGCTTCTTTGGCCTTTCTTCTTTTCTCCTCCTCTCTTTGCGCTGTCCGAACCCGCTTTCGTTCCGGTGTGTCCACCCTTGGATCTTTCCGCGGGCCTCGAGTCGATTTAGGGACACGACGACGACCACGTCTCTTTGGGCTATCCAGCATCACTGACATGGGAGACGACGCAGCTACTGGGAGAGGAGGTGCAGAAGCCTCATCGACGTGACCTTCGGTAGGGCTGTAAGGTGCTTCACTGGCGTCAAGATCCATCGGAGATAATATCGGATTTCCTCGTGCCGTACTGGCAGCTGCCGCAGTGGCAGCTGCCGCAGGACCTGACGCGCTCGAAGGACCTTGCGCTCGGAGGAGTGCTGGAAGCAGGAGAGGTAGTCTTTCAGGTACCAAGTCGTCCTCTTCACCAGGTTGAGCGGGCCCCTCGTCGCCGCTGTCCAACTGATACTCCCAAAGTCCGCTGGGGCTTCCCGGGGCACTGCTGGTTGCCTCGAAGACTCCACTGTCACAGGTTTTCTCCGCCCGTGCACGTTTCGGTAAAGGAGTGAGTCCAGCATCTGAATCACAGCGGCTGCGTTTGTGGGCCATTTTCGAGGTGAGGTAGCCGAAGTCAAGGAGAGAGAGGGGCTATTTGCAATTAGAGGCCAGCCTCACAAAACCGGCACACAGCGACCTCAGAATTTATGCTAGGATGATATTGTACATATGTACACGCTTGTATCAGTTCACACTATTGAACTACCTCTTCAGTTCACCAACACAGAGAGCCGACATTTTCAAGGTTATCGAAATTTTTCTAACTCAAATCAATTCGCCCGGCAAAGGCCGACCTTACCCCTTCACGGTGATTATCTTCCAGTCTCTTTTTCGCTGGCCGATTGATCGACTGTCATCAAATCCCGCCTTC
>CEMG01178495.1:0-13753 GCA_001179705.1 Baeospora myosura
GACTCACTCGCTCCTGAAGCATGTACATTGCTCCGACTGGGTTTTGAGGGTTCGAATCATAGCTATAAACTTCTGGAATAGGAATCGTAGTGTTCTGGCGGAGATAGGCTAGAGTTGCAATCTATTGGACGTCAATCTTCGTACATAGTTGAATACAGTAGACTCACCTCTGACACAAATCTGCTCGTGCGCATGTCTTCTGGAAAACTTTCGTCTTGTTTAGCTGAACTGGCATTTAGGCGTGCTATAATATCGTCTCCGGTGACGAAAGTCAATATGAAGACCTGTAGATGGTTACGCATTGAACGAGATGATCGGATTGGCCCGCACCTGATTGAATCCGCCTTGTGACATGAGATAAGAATAAAAGAAGTTATTGTAGGAATGCAAGAAAGATGGAGAACTTTTCATTACCCTCAGCGATTAGATGGATGCCATTACATTGACGTCGCATCACCCTGGATGCCACCATTTGAAGAGTATGGAGATCAAACTTCGCGGTCGTCTGCTTGATTTCGCTCGAGTTTATCATGATGTCCATATAACTTGCGAGTTTTGCGGGAGTAAGACGATCAACTGTTGTGGCGCCGTCCTGAACCTCGTACTGATCCCACTGATAATTCGAAAGTTTGCCATACCCATGTTGATGAGTGGCCGTCGACAGTTAGGAACTCCGGCAAGACATACTGAGTGTGGGTCCATCCTATAACAAGGCCCTAACGCCGACTTGGTCAATCGAGGGATTTAAGATTTGTTTAAGACGGTGAAAGGACGAATACGCCTTGTTGTTTGGTGTTATGGGTCCTTGTGCAGGGCCTGTGAGTCATGAGGCTACCATGCCACTGCGACCCGTTATCGGATGAATGACCACGAAGTCATTTGTCAGTACCACATGAAGAAAAAAATACCAGCTTTCTATACACGACAGAATAGATTGAATACAGCTGTGCTTGCGTGCGCTGTCCTTGGTAGAGTAGCGGTTTCACCTTGTAATGTCCATTTGCAAAAGTAAGTACGGTGCCACCCCCAGCAACCGAAGCTGCAGCGCCCCAAAGTCGAAGCAGTTTTGCTTCGGACTCGAGTGAAAGAATCCGAGTCGCAGCCGTTTCTTCACGACGACGACACTCTCCACCTATTGCAAACTCTCAATTGCGTCACAAAGTCGCGTCTGCCCCAGCGCCCACAGCACCTACAGCCAAGACCTCCCACTTTCCGACCCCAAAAGCCCTTCACCCTCCTTCACCCTGGCCCACTGATTGGTCGTATGACATAGTTATGCGTTTATGCGTTGCGGGCTCCAGCGTCGGGTAGGTAGTATGTGATGTGGGTAACAGCGGAAGAAACACGACATTGATCTGGCATGGACGATTTACGCATTCAGATGAAAATTCGCAGCACGGTAAGCATAGGGCGTGAAACGTACCTCCAACAAAAGAAAAAAGAAAAAAGAATGAAAAAAGTCCAGTTGCAATCACAGGTATTCTCAGCTGCACTGGTACGATCGTCAGGTCCGAATGGAGACCTGCGATATCTCCACCTAAGAGACCTGCGATATCGCCATCTAGGTATCATCGCCACTCAAGAATCATCGCCACCCGAGAATCGTCCATCCAAAGCCATTGCGACCCGTGGGCCGTCGCCCCGTTCAAAGGCCACCACACCCTTCCACCTCCGACCTTTCATCTCAGGCACCACCTCCGTCTCCTTCTCCTTCTCCGCCCCGTTCTCCTGCCGCATCACGTCCAGGCTGCCTGAGCCAATCGTTCTCCTCGTACGAATACCGCATCTATGGGCATGTGGCGTGTGTGCAGCACTGCTGCAGCCCGGGGAGCCCCTGCTATGCACTTGCGACGTCTGCAAGCAGGGGTCGCTATTCAATACGACCCGAACAATGCCCATTCACGTAGGGGTGTGGTGGAGGATGCTGTTGTCGTCCTTCCACGAGGGAGAGGTGGAGGCACGGTGGATGGAGGCGGGGTTGAGAGGCAATTGGATGCATGCCCTCGTTGGTAAGAGGGTTGAGTCAAAGTCGTCCCTCAAGCTTCGAGGTTGACACGCAGGGGTTGCTTGGCGCGAAGGAAACATCGAGGAACCGTAAAGCAGGCCAGCAGGCTAGCAGGTCAGTGTGGCAGCTTTGAGTTGGTATTGCAGGATAGC
This sequence comes from Baeospora myosura, assembly GCA_001179705.1. Lineage (NCBI taxonomy): Eukaryota > Fungi > Basidiomycota > Agaricomycetes > Agaricales > Baeospora > Baeospora myosura. Next base: position 2,158 of record CEMG01178495.1, read on the forward strand.
AACATAGATCAGATCATAGATTCACAACACAAAGTTCGAAGAACGCACCGACCCATGATCCTCACGTCTCACACGCCGAATACCAGACTTTCAGTGAACGCTCTTCGAGAAGGTCACTAGGCAGAAAGAAAGCACAATGTAAATCCCCAGTTAGAAGGAGAACACGCAAATGAACGTACCTTGTGGCTTGTGCGAAGACGCGCTGCACGAACTGGAACGTAAACCGTCGATTGGACGATACGACCACAAGGGCCAGGCGCCAGGGACTGATTGCATCTGTATTCAATAGAGTCGATTACCCCTCAACTCCGAGTCGCGCTTGCTTCAAGTATCATTTGAGCGCAGATTGAGGGCGATCATGAATCATGATGCAAAGAAGATTCGTGGAACGAGAAAACAGCCCAGCAAGTGGGGATGAGATGAAGGCCGTTGGATCGACAGGGTCATTTTCGGGTTGCAAGTGTAAATCGCAGGCGGAGAATCGTTGGTCAGAGTCGATTCAGTCCAGGTCTCCTCGAGGTTGACACGCACGGGTTGCTTTGGACGCAAACGAAACGTCGAGGAACAGTAAAGCAGGCTAGCAGCATAGATCAGATCATAGATTCATAGAACAGACTTTGAAGAACGCACCGACCCAATACGACCTGGTTTCCTTCAGCACAAGGTCAACCAAGTTGAAGGTCAAGACCCAGATGACTGAAGAATCAGGAAGCCTTCGTCTCAGACCGTGCAATGTTGGTGCAATGTCGCGAAACAAGGTGGAAAATTGATTCGAAGGGTGAAAAGAAGAAGCGCTTGGCAGGCACCCCAAACGCACTCCAACGCTACAGCCAAACCTGGTGCACCGCCACATGTTCTCTTCCCACTTCGACTAAACTTTTCGACTCGTCTTCGATTCAAAAGCAAGCCTGAAGTGCAGCGCAGAGCGATGAGAGCACTCGACTCATTTGAAGTTGCGGATGAAGTCTTCCTTTGAGTTTTACGCTTATCTATCGTCGTCGATGTGACGTCAATCATAGGCTAAAATTTGCAATTGAGGATGGTATAGAATGATTGGTATACATAGATGGAATCCCCCCAAAAAAAGTACAGAATACTGGGCGACAGTTTGAAAGCCACTTGTTAGGCTCTAATGATCAATGTCAGTTATGTAGAAGAAATGACGACCAAATCGAAGCCATACCAGCTCAGCAATATCTCTTGGTCGGTGTCGCGCCCCAATAACAGTCCTCAATCGAGGCGTGCCACTTTGGTGGCCCTTCCCACCCGAAGACCTTCCGAACTTTCTCGATCTCCTCCTTCAACGGCTTGCCAAGATTCCAATTGGTGGTTAAGAAGAAGATGAACTTTGGAGTGGTCGCTGATCTGACACACCCAAACCGCATGCGAAAGGAGCGGATATCGTACTCTTTGGTGATGAAGTCGAGGATATTTTCCCCTGTCAGCGCTGGTACCATCTGTGTGGGAAGATTGTCATAGTACTCTTCTGTGAGCTCAATTCCGTCGGGTATGTCGTCCGGTATCATGCCAGTGAGTTCGAGCAGATTGTGCTTAGTCGCGAATGCCTCGATCTCCTGCTCGGTGACCAAGTAACCGTAGAGAAAGAGGGGCGGAACGATTTTGGCTTTAGGAAGGAGACAGGAGGGCAGTCGCTCGACTGGAAAGTGTTTGGCGAGCTCTCGGAATCCAAGCTGTATCATAATGCGCAACGTTACAAGGGGGAAGACAACGAGTAGTCGATCTGATGAACCGACCTTGAAGCCTCTCTTGCCAGACGGGTGGGGGGCCAGATAATCTGGGATGGCCTTAACGGGATCAATGGGGAGGGAGGTCATGGTAAGGATGTCCAAATCGTTGATGATAGTAAAGTGCAAGACTTATATTGTAGAACGTCCACCGCGCAGGCGCCTCTTATATATCAACATGTCACATGACCATCAGGTTGTTCCCACGGTTCGTCTGAGAAGCCTTTGAGCCTCTGTGAGCCTTCGAGCTTCCTCGTAGGCTGAGACTCATCCGAAGTGGTCCCGTTACGGAGCTCCCGGCTTGTGGGGGGCTTATGGAACCACCCACACCCAACACTCACTACGTACACTGTCGCCGAGGATCGCAAGCGCCAAGAGAATGTTTTCCCAAACCTGGAAAAGTGACGAGGAACACTGCATTGTTCGCATACTATATCCCCTTTACTACTTAGAATCACCATTGTTCTGCAAGTAGGTCGCCATACGTTTTTGAGATGCTTCTCTGGCAACATTGTTCCGTTTTGAGGAGAACAATAACATGGGACGTTCGGTCCCCTACCAGTTTTCTCAATACAGAGCTCGGAATCCGGTTACGTAGGCTTCATTGTCCTATATCTCTTCCGCATTGTTCTTTTCTCTAGGAGACAACACCTTAATTTTCTTTCCAGATCAAACTTAAATCGAAGCCTAGGATGGTCTTTCGCGTATCGACTATTGTTGTTTCCGGATAAAAAGCGATAAAGGCTCCCACTGAGTCGACGTGATTTATCCTCCCAAATCTGCCCAACTTGAACACATCACCGTCCATGACTTCTGGTATAAAACCTGGTGGTGTCACTCACATCCACTTCAATCGACAGTTCTCACTTATTCAGGCACTTTTCGAAGATGCTTACCAGACTGATGGTCGGGAATCACCTTGGTACCATCCTTGGAATACGTTGATGTCGCTTGCCAGTCTAACGTCTTCCGAATCCACGAAGATGTTCTCTGTCGCGCCTCAAATAGAGTTTGCGTCTTATCAGCGTATCACCTCCTACCCTACTCGCTGTAAGTAATTACCTCCTCTTCCTGGGGACAGTTTCTCACCGTGATTTTGTCGATTTAGATGGTCGTGCACCGACGCGCTCCATGACACAGAAAGGGGATGCTATATTGGATGCATCGATGACAAGCACCCAGCTTGGACTGCTCGACGCTGATCTTAGTATCACGAGCATCCTCAGCGTCGGTGACACATCTACGGACACGGGTGACACCACCATGTCCAGCGACCTGACTGAAGCACCATCAGTCCACACCGAAGGAAAGGACACCTACCGCATTCCCGACTTCGCGATGTACGTCAACAAGCTTCCCCCTGGGTGGAATAAAATGTACAACTACCCTTTCGCCATCATGGAGATTAAACCTCCCGAAGAAGATACCGTCGATATCCTGCTGTACCCAAACAACTCACCAGAAGCAAAAAATTCCGCAAATTCCATTATAGACTCTGCGATGACCCAAATTCGGGAACAAGCTCGCTTTGTGTTTGAGCAGTACACCTTGGAATTTTATCCCGAGTTCCAAATTCTATACGTCTATGGCGTTGCGGCAACGTACTTTCGCACCTTCCGGTTCGTCAGGAATCCTGAACCAGGGAAACGAAGCTTCACCACTAGTACTTTGCAAAATATCTTCAATGCGGACTCGACAGGATTAAACAACCATTTTTATGTCCGTTGGAACGCCGCCGTTTTGGAAGCAAAGGTATGTCTGTTGCAGGATGGTCTCTCACCGTATCACATATTTGTTACTGATAATCTTTATCACAGCGTATGCCCGGGCCATGAAGAACAAGACACGACCATTCAATCATTTGTTGTAGGGGTCTGAGAGGGGTTTAACTACGGATTTTTGCAGGATAAAATAGACTGAAGCCCATTGGCACGCAATATAGATACTTACCTCGTCTTATTATCATCAATGCTTGTTATCGTCCCTGGATTTTCAATGAGGGAAAACTGCATCATATTGTCTACCACATAGCACATATGTCACATCTCAAGAATGAGCTTACAAGTGAAACTGCAGAGTATACATGGACCTCAGAAAAGTGGAGGTACTCCGAGCATTGGGCCATACACATCCCAAAGAATGTGTCGCTGTAATTGTTGGCCTATATATAAATACAAGTGGCCGCGGCTGTGCCGCTCGTGCTGGGCTATCTCTACTGGTACTCACAAGCGCCGTTGAATTAGTTGCAACGATGCTAAACAGGTGTGGGGTACATATTCTTCAACTCTGAGAGAGTGCAAGGGTAATTGCGGACACGCCAGTAGCGGTTCAGTTCTTCTTGGAGAATGTGGACACCACGGGACGGGGAAGCCGATTTGCAGATGTGGAGCTGTCCCCTGAAGGAGACGAGACTGCGGGGTGGCCGGAGAGTACTGGCAGGGGTTGATGATGTCGCAGTGTGAAGGAATAACAAACCATCCATGCTTATCGGGAGAGACGATGGACAGATGAGCATCCTGCGGAGGTCTGAGATCATAGGCTGCTCCGTGAAAGGCGTCAACGACCCATCCATCCTTTCCAGACGCTAACCACGGTGATTCGTTTTTACCAGTCGAGACACCACTGTCTGGACGAGACTTGATATACATGACGTCCTGGCATGCATAATCGATATGGTCGTCGTATGTCATTGGAGTCCGATCTCTTTCGTTTCAATATGTTTAGCACTTTCGTAGACGAGAGCATATGTAAAGCCCCGTACTTTTCAGGTATGAGGCGCAATTGAGCACAATGATGTTGTCGGTTGGTGGTGGGACGGTGGTGAGAGACTTCTCGAAAAGGATCCGAATCAAACAGCCGGCGTAACGACGCTTTATCGCTCCTTAGCACCCAGGCATTTCAGCGATGAAGGAATGTCTTTGCAGCGCCTTCAATGTTTGATATAAGTTTCTTTTTCGCAGTAGGTAACCCCACCGACTACAACTTGAATTTGGAACGAAAAAACACCAAAATAGCGGCTACAGATTCAGACTCGAGTCAGCAGTCAGCCAATATATCAGGAGACCTCCATGCTGTCGTATACGGACACACAACGAACAACATCAAACTGACCAGTCTCGGGCGCCCTTTACGAAGGACGCGTCAAGACCGACTGCCAACCATATCCGAGTCCCGACCTCAGTACGACTGCTGTTAGAGATGTGACCCAGGCGAGACGTAGTATGTGGCCGGGAGGACGTAGATGATATCCCCAGGCAAGGCCGTGACTGCGGTGATGCAGGAGAACAAACAAGGAGCTTTCGGAGAAGTGGATGTTTTGGCCTGCGCCGAAATACCCAGCTGTGGTATCAGTCAGACATCGAATGTTAAGTCCGTATGGTGAGGTTGAATGACTGGAGTAAGATGCTTCAATGTCGCTACGAGCACGGGTCGGCGTGAGCATGGGATTGTATGAAACGGCGTCGCGACTGAGAGCAAAACCGCGTACGATTGCATCCGCCTCATTACAATACTTTCCCCCAATTGCAAAGTCGCAATCGCTTCACAACATCGCATCTGCCACACCACATCAGCTACAGCTGCAAAGTCCTCCCACTTTCCGAACCCAAAAGCGCTTCACCCCCGGGCCCGGGCCTCCCATTGGTAGACGTGACATAGTTATGTGTTGCCGGCTCCGCCGTCGTGTGGTATCTCGACGACGTTCATCTGTCAGGGATGATATACGCAGTCAGATGGGAATTCGCAACACAGTAGACATAGGGCGTGAAACGTACCTCGAACAAGATAGCATGCGTGGAACCTGTGATATTGCCACCTAGGTATTATCGCCACAGGAAACGTGCATCCAAAGACATTGCGACCCGTATCCGCGGGCCTGTGGCGTCGCTGGAGATGTTCCTCCGGGTCACAGGAGGCCAGGAGGGTAGGTGCCAAATAACGATAGACTTAGGTGAGAAAGAAGTAGAGGGATGGGCCCCGGTGGGGCAAGAACAGAAGCGTCCGCATTTGAAGATCGACGAGGAAGATCGAGTCAAATCCGTCGCGGTTGACGAAGAACCGAGGAGGTAAGAGGACCACGGACTGAGGCAGCTTGCGATCAGCGTGGCCGAGCTGGTAGGTCGATGGATATGGAGGATTGGAGGCGCCCTCGTCGGGTGGGAGCGAAGGGCGTCCATGATGACTACGTTGGCCCTCGTCGATTCGGTCCCGGGCAACCTACCGTACGTGCTGCACGAAGTCGCATCGGCTACAACACCCACAGCCAAGTCTTCCTTCTTATCTACCGCAACACCCTAAAGCCATCGTCTCATCTTCTCCCCTACCCCTGCCTTCCGATCATCCACTTGCCACCCCCACACTCACTACAATCCCAGCTCAGCCATCACCTCCTTCTCCGCCCAATCCTCCCGCCGCATCACGTCTCAGTTCGGCTGTACTCGATATGTATTCTGTCTTAGTTTGAATACTGCATCTATGGGTCTGGGGCGAGACGGCGAGGGAGTGGAGCGGGGTTTGGTAGAGGGGCGAGAATGTGGTGGAGCGGGTGAAGGTGTGCGGTATAGATGACTAGGTGATGATGGACTTGGTAAAGGAGGGGCTAGAGAGGAACACCTGCTATGTCCTTGCGACGTCTGCACTGCTGGAGTCGAAGATATGGCCCGAACGATGGGCTATTCGTGTAGGTAAGTGGTGGAGGATGTTGTCGCCGTCAAGTCCCAGAGGAAGGGGTGGAAGCGGGGTGGATGGAGGCGGCGCTGAGGGTAATGCGATCCAGGGCCCTGGGGTGACAGAAGCAAGTCACTCCTAGGAGCTCGAATAACAATCGATTCGCGTCCGTTGACATGTAGCTTGCGATCAGCGAGAACTCTGGGAGCGCATCGTGGGTGGTTGAAACTCGTAGGTCGATGAGTAGAAGGAAATGGAGACTCCCTCGTCTCGGGTGGGAATGAAGACGTGTTTATGATGACTGTGTTCGCCTTCGTCGAGTCATGCATCTCTGATGGTTCTGCGAGGTCGTAGCTGCCACAACACCCATAGCGGGTACGGACAAGCCTTCTTCCTTCCCCATGCCAACATACCAACGCTAACATGAATCCAGAGCAATGCGGTGCCGTTGTCCCACCCCTGGAGCCATCGTCTCGTCTTTCCCCATTCCCGTGCCTTCCCATCCTCCACCTCCCACCTCCCCACTCATTCCACTCTTCTCACCCAGCTCACTCAGCACCTCCTTCCGCCCAATCCTCCCGACGCCTCACGTTTCAGCTCGTCCTGAGTTTGAACTCCATCATCATCCTGTCGCCGCATCTACGGACTGTGGCGTGCATGCGGCGCCCGGTACAGGTCTTCTTCCCGATGGGACGAGTGAAGAAGGGCTGCGGGGAGGCGGGTGGTGCGATGGAGTGTAGGTGGCGATGGACTTGGTGAGGAAGCAGAGAAGAGCGTGTGCGATCCATATGCGACGCTTGCCACTATGGCAGATCACGGTTCGGGATATGGCCGAACGGTGGGGCAGGCGGATAGCTCAGATGGTCATCCATGAAGTATGAGATGGACGAGGGATTATTGTCGTCGATCATGCGTACAAGTGTCGACGAATGTAATCCACGCCATGGCCTCGGTTGTCAGAGGCGAATCACCGCAGACCAATCCCCGAAGTTGACACGCGTGAGCTGCTTTGCCGCAGGAGAAACGTCGAGGAACAGTAGTACACGACGGCGTATTTTCTGGATAAAAACATATATCAGGTCATACATTCACAGAACAGATTTTGAAGAACGCACCGGCCCTTGACTCTCAAGATCTCATGTCTCATGCGCCCAGATCCCAATTCCCAAGCTTTGAGTAGAAGATCTGCAGGTCGGAGGTCACTGGACAAGATGAATAGGGAAGCAAACGAGATTAGCAGATGTAATGAGTGAGCCCATGCAGCTGTACGTACGATGAATCGATGGTGTCCCAAGGAAAAATGCGCCCTTTGTGCGCTCATAATCTGCAACGCGTCACTTCGACACCCTTGAACAAACGCAAAAGGATTCCATCTGTCTCCGCAAATAAGTTGAACGTAACGCTCAATCATTCACTAGAACGACTGGCTTTGCTGATGTACGAGCGTCGAAAGCGCTATTCACGATTCGCCTTGATCTCCAAACGATTTCGAGTTGCGACTCATTGAAACCGTAGCGAGGGGGAGCAACGTTGTACAGCTAGTACTGTAAAGTGTTGACAGTTGCAGGACTACGCTCGAATTGCGATTTCCAGTTGCATCCGGCAAGCATCCGGGGCGAAAAGAAAAAATGCGTTCACGTTTGGCGGTTTCGCTGGCAAGGAAGGAAGGTGGCTTACGGAAACGATCAAACGCCACAGCCAAACACGAGCACCGCCACGTCTCACTTTTTTTCGATCCTACCCTCAAACTCTGACTTATTGGGACCACAAGCTGGGTTAACCTAACCTAACCTAACCTAACCTAACCTAACTGCCCACTGAAATCGGTTTCAAATCAAATTCAAATCAAAGGTATTTACCAGCTTTCAGCCAACTTCAACTTGAACTTGCTCTACTGTGCAGTGTGGACGTAGACTGTGGTTTCCTGAATTTCCAGCTCGTATGCGGCGTCACCCTCGAATCTGGTCCTCGATTCATCGCGCGTGGCTGAACATGCTCCACATATCAAGGTTGGAAAATGTTAATGAGGCCCCACCAAGTCGCGAAATGATTGGACATGATATTGGCAGCCGACCATATCTACCGCTCCACACGGTTCCTTTGCTGATTACATACCCCACAGCGGCCCACTGCAACTCCGGTATCCCTTGCGTTTTCTCGTTGGGTAGAGGATGCGCTCGCCGATGCTCATCGTGTCCTTTGCGTGTCAAGACTCGCGTAAGTATTGTTAGATTTACGAAGTCCTCATTCCTAACCAGCCAAGTCAATCATAGAACGATTAGCATACGAGATAATCTATGCAAGCCAGTCAATCTCTGGCATCTGGTTCCCATTCTGATGGATACAAGAGTCGGAAGATTCGTGACGGCCCGAAGGGATTCAATCCATGGAAAACTGAGGGTGAATGCGCATTTCTTACTACGTTCATCGCTCGTCCTGTCCATACGTTCGTGTTGTCTCTGTAGCCGCACTGGGCCTTGTGGGAGTCGTTCCGACGTGTCCTATCAGCCAGAGGCAACAGATTACTCTACGGTCTTATTTCTTTAAAACCATCAGGAAACATGTGCTTAATTCTAGCACACTTTCAGTCAGCATTTACTGCAACACGTCCTCTAGGTTCTGTGTGGCTGTCTTTCGGAGGATGACCAATAGACGAAGGTGAATGCCAGGGTAAAGCCTCCATTTTCTTTGCTAGATCTACGGGATCAAATTGTGCCCTGTGGGGGCGTCTGGCTGCTGAGAATTCGAGTTCCGAGTGTGATAAAGGTACATAACTTTCCCGTCCTTTGACGGTATCAATTGGTCAAATTAGTACAACAGTCTAACGTGTGTTTGATAGTAAGCTAAAACGACGCGACTGCGATTCGGAAATGTATGGAACCTGGTTCTAGCAGCAGTTGAACTCTTCGCTACCATTACTGACGAGAAGACGGTAGATACGTTTCACAACTGCAGGTAAATCCCCCACGACACCACGAACAGCCTCTACATGAGGACGGCCTGCTTCGCTCGACAACATCATAGGATCCCAGAAGGCGGGGTACCAACCAAAGGTCTCCCAATCCAGAACTGCCACCACTTGTCCGTCTTTCACCCTGATATTCGGGAAGACGAATTCGCCGTGGCTCAGGGTTGGGATTATGGGCTCGTTGAGCATGGCCGGATCAAACGCAAGGCTCGATGTACGGCCGTGTCCCTGCCAATAATCGTGAAATTCTGCCAGCGTGTGAAACTCGCGGTCGGGTTTAGGGTTTAGAAAGTGGGCATTGCAAAATGGACCGCTGGGCCAATTCCCAAGTGCGGTATGATGGACACCGGCCCCGAGAAGTCGAAGCTCATTGATGTAGCCATTGAGCTGGCGGATGATGGGTGTAAGATCCGGGAAGACGACGTATTTCCCATGTTCGTTCTTTGTCGGGTACGAGAATTCCGACAGATCGACCCCTGCAGCGCGATCCATGACAAGATATGTCATCTCATCTCTCGTGAACACGGCATGTACTTTGGGAATAGGGATCGTGGTATATTGGCGAACATATTCCATCGCCAGTGCCTCGTTCTGGGACACCCTTCTGCCCGCTTTGATCACGGCGTCGCGTCCGCCACTCAGGCTGACGTTGAGAACAAAGCCGTGACTGCTTTGTCCCGCTGCATTTACGTGTCGGTTCTCGAATGCAGAATTGTATGCACGCAGTGCATCGTCGACAACGTCCTGGGAGGGTTTGAAAATCGAAAGCTTGAGAAGTTCGTTTATGTCGATGGAACTCATAGCGTGAGTCCTACGTGAAATCTATTCGGTTTGCGTTGATAATTCTGGGCCTCAAACTGGTTAGAACTGCCTTGGTCACAACAGTATTAGAGAAGTTTCACCTGTAGGGCTTGTGTAAGAGTTATCACAGTGCGATGCTGTGCGATGTTGGTAGCCCGTAACTGCTCCACGCTGGCTTTGATGTGGCGGTGCACAATGCTCGGCTATCGCGTTGGAGTTCATTTTCGGTGTCTGCCAAGCCTTCTTCTTTTCACCCTTCGACTCAATCTTCCACCTTGTTTTCCGCCATTGCACAATTATTGCACGGTGTGAGACGAAGGCTTCCTAACTTTTCGACTATCTGGCGAAGCTTAAACTCGTGCTGAAGGTGAACAAAGGTCGTATCGCAGGGAACTCAAATCTCATCGGCGCCCACAATCTGAACATCCTGTCACTCGTGCGATGACTACCTCCCTCGTCTATCCTCTCAAAGACATCCCAGACTATTTGGCTCCTGACCCGTCTGGTAGACCAGGGTTCAAGGTCGGTGAATCCATCGTCCTACTTATGACCATCATGTTCATAGTTCGCGGCATGTTTTACAGAACGAGGATGAACTCTTCGAGCGCCTGCCGTTCGAGCTCCTTCCATCCTGTCTGCTTCCCAAAGCAAGCAAAATCGTTCCACCCCTCTTCCTCTACGGCTTCCCAATAACCCGCGAAGAGATCGAAGCATACGCAACACCCCACGACCTGCTCGAGCTCGGCGGCGTTTTAGCTGACGACGAACCATTCGACGTGGACCTCCCAGACGAGTACTACAATGCCCTTCCAACGAAGATGGAAATCATGCCGCCCGCTCGAAACATTATTAACCATATAAACAAAAAGCACCACATCCGATCGTTCCGCATGCGCTTCGGCCTCGCCGACACCGGACCTGACACATCGTTTATGTTGTTTGTGACCACGAACTGGCATCTGGATAAGCCGTTGCAGGACGAGATCGATAAATTCCGGCAGGCCTTTGGGTGGGAGGTGGCACCGAAGTGGTACGCGTCGGTCGAGGAGTATTATTGGGGCGCGACGCCGAGTAAGAGGTATTTACGCGGCTGGTATGTCGTTGCTTTGCTCATCGTACCTGAACATCGCTGACATTGATCATTAGAACTTGGCGTTGACCATCTCGCCGCCATCATCCATCACACCGCCCTCTGCTATCGTGGACAGTTTCGAGGATTTCCATTTGTACCAATCGCTCCAGATTCATCCTAGAGTCCTTGTACCTCCGTAGCGCATATCCCATATCCGCCACCTATTCCGCACCGCACCACCCGCCTCCCCAGAGCGCTTTTTCTCCTCATCCCGTCGGGAAGAAGACCTGTACCGGGCTGCAGCACGCACGCCACACGGGAGTTGATCTTTATCAGGTTCGACGA
>CEMG01178506.1:0-18649 GCA_001179705.1 Baeospora myosura
ACAACCTGAAGAGTCAACTTGTCCCCACGTCACCTACGGAGCAATGACGAGGAATTTTGACTACAGATAACTTCCCAAAATGCATATATCAATGCCTTCAGGACGCACACAATACAACATCTATTCCAATACAATAATACCATGCACATTGAAGCAAACGCTTTCCTACAACTTTCTCATTCCCCGTTCCGCATTCTTCCCCATCCGTGTTTTTTGCTGCACCTTGATCTCACTCCCGAACACCTCCTTCGTTGCCTTTTTGTCTGCGCGTCTCGTAGCGCGTTCAGCCTTGACGGATGCTTTGCGTGCCTTTTTAGACTCCGGGGATTCGTCCCGGGGACGGGTTATTGTGTGGCGTTGGGGAGGGTCTACACAGAGTAGTCGTCGAGTCAGTGAGGGTGTTGATAAGATGATACTAAAGCATACAAGCAGAGTCACTATCAGAATCATCGGTCTCCTCGTCGTCTGGTACCTTGCCCTTGCGAGCAGCTTTTGGTAATCGGCCTGGTGGTTGCTCCTCGACTACAGAAGGCAGACCGGTTTTGGGATCAAGAACGATCTTTGGTACTGGTTTAACATCCCTTGCACGAAGAAGACGGGGATGATTTTCCAGATTTGAGTATGTGGCTGTGAAGCAATTTGGTTAATCACCAGGGATTCATCGAGGACAGGGTACTGACTGAGTACGGTTTCACAATCCCACCGATCCTTCTGAGGTTCCTCCATCTCCTTCAGATCATCGTACTGCTCGTCGTTGTCACTATCGTCGCCATAAATATCCCGCACACGCTCGTCCTGTCCCAAAGCCCTCCGAAGTGTATCGAGCTTCTCCATCCCAGTCTCTCCGGATAGTTTTGGCTTCATTTTCCGTCCCAGGATCTCGTAGTCATTGAGGAACTCGTCCATCATAGAATTGAAGTCCGCCCGAGATGTGATAAGTTGGGGCGCTTCATCGTCAGAGGCGTCCTCGAACGGATCGCCTTCCGACTCCTCGTCATCTTCATATTCTTTCAGCATCACCTTTGATGTCTGCTCAGCAAAGGCTCGATCGCGAGACAAAAATCGGAAATACCTGATCAAATCTCTGATCCAGTGTCTGCAAGGCCTCATTGCGGAACATGCTGGAGCTGCTCATGCTGTACCCTGTTGCGTCGCTAGATCCCTTTCGGCGCTTCTTCCCTCCGATGACGGTTATTGCAGGCAGCCCCGAAACCGTATCACCACCCTCAGTGCCGAAGTCTCCTTCATCGTCGCTCCCAGCCGATCCAGGAGCATTCTTGCGCTGTTGTTTAAACTGAGCAAATCGCTTCTCCCAAGAATCTTCTTCCCCCTCTTCTGCAGACACCCTCTCATCCACCCGGTCCTCGATGGGACCGTCTTCGTAAAATTCAAACGCTGGATCCTCATCACTTCCTCTCTCGCCCTCCTTCACCAGCTCTCCGAAGAAGTCATCCTCCAGACCATCGTCGACAAATGCGTCGTCCTCCAAGGCCTCTAGGGCCTGCCTGAGATGGGGATCCATGTCAGGCTGAAAGCCTGATATGCTCGCGGGGACAGCTTGCTGGGATTCATACGTCCTAGGGAGTTCGGAGGTAGATGGCAGCACTTCTTGCGGAAGATCCTTCAAGGTGATTCCAGGATCAGCACGCTTGTCGGCAGCTTTCGATTTCGATGCAGGTTTTTTCGATGTCGATGGGGCATCAATGAGGACACTTTCTACACCATCTTCCTGTACACCGACAGGTCGAAGATGCTGCATGTAATTGTATTTTGTGTCATCGTAGAATACGCCGTAGTTGGCCGCTTCTCCGGCTGGCGTTTCGAGATCAGCAGCAATCTCTGTTCCAGATAGTATGGACTCTAAATCCGCTCGAGATTTCCCCTAAGATGAAAATTTATTTCACGAGGCATGGATGGATCTGTGCGAGACCACCGACCTTCTTTGCATTTTCCCGTATGACATGTTTCAGTACATGGTCACTAGCATCCGGATCGTGAATAAGTGGATCTCGTTGCGAACGATGAACGAGCTGAAAGTGCTTTGCGCCCGGCTGGCGAAATATCGATTTGGGAGGCATCGGTTAGGAGAGAAATGACTCTAAAAAAAGAAAGCTGGATGAGGAAAGCCGACCGTCTTACATAATCATTCCTCTCTCCTCTTGCCACCGTAGTCAACGACGGCGAGAACCAGGAATCGTCGTGTCTTCGCCTCTCAACCTCTTACCACCATCACAGTGGTGTTAGATTTATTCATTCTGGCAGCTTTTCTACCAACTCTCAGGCCTTGAGGCTCGTCGGCGACTCCTCACCATGGACAACCGAACTCTCCTTCAACGCGAACCTAGTCGTCGTGGATTCACTATATACGTCTTCGATCCTCTTAGTACTGACTACTGTGGTACTGACATATATGCGGATATCTACTAGTCATCAAAAAGTCGTCGTAGAAATTGATTTTGCTGGGAGTCTCTGGGTACGGACACTCAGTCCCATATTGCTCCAAAACGAAGCTCACTGCGTTGATTGTAGGGATATACAGAGATTACCATTGTGCCCAATAGCAGCGAGCTCAGGACTATACACCTTCACTCCCGTCAATGCAGTACGTCGCGTCAGGCGCTTGGCATAGCTGTATCACTTATGGTTGTCTTTCCGCACAGCTATCCACTCAGTTTCGGTCGCCTCGCATCAAGCGGACTTCACACATCAAGACCCACTCGCTAGTCTCACCCTCGTGTCACCAAATGCGCCAGCAAACGAGACACCAGACTGCCATCGGCACCCGGAACTCAAGCGGAAGGTCTACTCGGCGCTTCAGGAGGGTGATGAGGGGGAGTTATCTATAGCTATACCGAAGGAGGTCTCGTTGAAGCAATCAGGGCATTCATATTCTTCCGGGCTGGTCTACAGCGAAAGTGCGTTTACTAGCCTGTGTGCTTCCCCATCATTTGAAGCTCAACCGTTGGTGTTACAGCAGCGACTCCTGAGCCACAACTTCCTGGACATCCACACTCACAATCTCAGCAATCCTCGGGTCCCGAGTTCAATCCCATAATCGTCAAAATAGCCTACAGTCTGCGCAATCCCGTCGACGGCTTTGAGTTCGTCATCCCTACTGACGCCCACCCATACGTAAGTGCAACGCAATTGCATGGAACCTGGCTCATACTTATGCTCAACGGAAGCGTGTTCCTCACGCTTATACTACACCGTCATCGCCTGATGCTGCGAGGTGCTGGGTGCCCTGCATCGATAATCTGTGGGAGAAGTGCACCTGGGAGTTTGAGATCGTCGTTCCCCGGTACCTTGAGGAGCGTGATCTACTACAAGATGACGACGACAGTGACCTGAATCCGACCATTGTTGTCTGTAGTGGCGAACTTGTCGAACAGGTACTTGTTCCATCTTCCTTCCGCTCTGGTCATGGCTAATCACTTCATCTGGTTGCAGGTGGCGCATCCATACAACTCGAACAAAACCATTTTCCTCTTCTCTCAAGCCGTGTTAACCTCGGTGCAGCACATCGCTATTGCCGCCGGGCCATTCCATCTACACTCCATCCCCGCTGACCACACCTCAGAAGACGCCTCACAACAACCACTCATGTATGCTTTCTGCCTCCCAGGGCACGAGTCTTTCCTCGCAACATCTACCACCACCCTCCGATCCGCCATGAGCTTCTATTCGAATGAATGTGGTTCCTACCCATTCGGATCTTATAAGCTTGTCTTCGTCGATGAACTGCCCACTCAACGTTTCGATAGCTCCACGATGTCTATCTTGACGGTGGATCTTTTGCATGGAGAAGACGCTATCGAGCAAGCTATCGAGACACGCCAAGTTCTCAGTCACGCACTGGCTTGCCAATGGGTTGGTGTCAATATCCAACCCAAAAGCTGGTCCGATCTATGGCTCGTCAATGGGTTGGCTCTCTATATCGCCGGCCTCTTCCTTCGGAAACTCTTTGGTAATAACGAATATCGGTTTCGCCTGAAGACTGACATGCAGCGCATATTGGAATGGGATAATGGCGCGATGCCGCCCATATGCCAACCCCAGCTCTACGACCCGCCCGACTCCAGCATTCTGCCATTCATCAACCTCAAATCGCCTCTCGTTCTTCATATTCTAGATCGCCGCCTGGGTAAATCCGGTACATCTCTTGGGCTAAGTCGAGTGCTGCCCAAATTGTTCTTGTCGGCGATCAGCGGGGAGATGCAAAACAACGCGCTGTCTACGCACGCGTTTTTGAGGATGTGTAGGAAGGTCAGTGGTGTGGACCCGAGGAGTTTTGCGGAGCAGTGGATTTATGGGAGTGGCTGTCCGGCGTTTGGAGTGTCGGCGAGTTTCAATAGGAAGAAGATGGCGGTGGAGATTACGATGAGACAGGAGAGTCCGGCGTGGAAAGTTCACGAGAATAACGAGGTCTCGAGGGCGCTGTTGAAACCTGTGCAGTTCTTTGAGGTGAGTGATTGCACTGTCGGAGAGATACTGTTTATCAACTTCTGGCGCCTGTAGGGTCAAATGACTATCCGGATCCATGAAGCAGACGGCACCCCGTACGAGCACGTCCTTGACATTCGTTCGCCCTTCAAGCGGTATGAAGTCCCGTTCAACACGAAATACAAGCGTGTGCGAAGGAACACCAAACGGTACCTGGCCAGGCAAGCCGCTGCTCAAGCTGCCGCTGAGGGTGATACTGAGGCTGCTGAGGCAATGGGTATGGTGGACATGGGATTTGGGCTGGAGGTCTGGGAAAATGAGAAGGAACGAGAGAATTGGAAGGTCGCTGATTGGACTGAGGAAGACGAAGGGACGATGAGCGGTGCAACATACGAGTGGATCCGGATGGATGCTGACTTTGAGTGGATTGCGAATCTGAAGTTTGACCAACCCGATTTCATGTGGGTTTCACAGCTTCAGAGAGACAGGGATGTTGTTGCGCAATTGGAGGTTAGTGTGTTCAGACATATTTATTATCGATGATGTGCTGACTTTGACTTCCGCCCTGCAGGCTGTTCATGCCCTCGCAAAACAACCAACAGCAATCGTTTCAAGTACACTGACGAAGACAGTCCTGGTAGCAAACTATCACCATCGCATTCGCTGTGAGGCTGCTTCTGCCCTGGTGCAGGTACGTAGTGGCCTAGTTTACTCTATGACCAATCATCTGAGCGTAAGCAGTGTGCAATACGCAAACTCGATTTTCTCGGCCTGTTCCATCTTTTCAAAATATTCCTTCGGTATTGCTACGACGCAGAAGATCCTAGTCAGGACCTATTCAGTCATACTTATGTGCCCAAACCCAACGACTTCTCCGATCTTTCCGAATATTTTGTTAGAAAGGTGTGTTGCTAGTTGACTTTCTCCATTACCTTTGAGCTGAACGACAACTACTCAGGCCTTAGTCAACGCCATTTCGCGAATTCGATTCGAGAACGGAAAATCACCATCGGTGGTTCGGCAATTCCTGATCGACCAATTGCGTTACAATGACAACACTGCCAATCCCGTAAGCTCCACCGTTCATCGTTTACTTATGATCTAAACAGCCTCTTAGTACTCTGATGGCTTCTACATCTGCACCATTATATCTGCTGCTGCCTCTGCCACGGTTTCCACTGCTGCTCCCGAGCGGGGTGAACTATTGCCGTCGGAAGTGCGCGTCGAACACAATGAAGAGGATCAGGAGCTCCTCAAGCAGTCTTTGGCCGAAGTGGATCGTTATCGTAGTATGGATAGACTTATCCCCTCTCCCCACAACATCGTCACCATTGCTGCACTTGAGGTACGTGCTCGGACCTTCTCTAGTCGACAAGGTACTGATATCGACCTCGGTAGTTCTATCTTGTTCTCATGGTTGCCAACCTCATTCCGAGTCATGCCAGGGTCTTTTTCCCCATGACAAGGTGAGTTATCACTGTCCTCGACAAAGCGGTGCACTCATTGCCGTATATAGGGTCGGAAATTATACCCCCGTCCGGATAGCTGCTTTCGATGGCCTGTTCATGACGAAGTGGTACACACCACAGATCATGCGTTACGTTCTCGCTGTCATGGCAAACGATCCCTCGCGTGTCGTCCGGAGACATGTCGCGCGCAATGCCTGTCACAGTTTGGCTCTCTTAGTTCAGATCGGGGAAATGAAGTCAAACTCAAAGGACGCCGAGTCTTTACTTATCGAAGAGGATGGTTCCCTCCCCGAGAAGTCCAAAGAAATGAAGAGGAGCGAGATGGATGCTATGATCAAGGTTCTGAGGAAGGACCGCGAAGTGGGCAAAAATGAAGTGCTAAGGGAGAACATGATGCCCATCGCTTTGTATGTCTCATTTTACTCCGTTTGAAAACCCATCTGACTGTCGTCATACAGAGCGCCTGACGTCGACCATGAAGTTCGCTGGTGTGTTCTCAAGCTGGCCGACCTTCTCATTCGGCCTGTCGATGAGACAGCTCCCACCGTACGCATCCACATCCCCGTCACGCCGGTCACGGAAGTTGCACCCCAACTGCCCGCACCCAAAGTGCCCATTAAGCCCCAACGATCGCTTAAGTCTGGCGGTCCTCCACCGAAGAGCCCTCTTGTTTCATTGAATATCCCGCCCAAGCTGAAGCTTGCCAACCACTCTACCATCTCAGATTCTGGCCCACGAACAGCGACTCCGAGGGTTTTTTCCAGTCCTGCTCCCGAAATACCCAAACAGAATGGTTCTCACTCTGTGCCATCTTCCACTCCGCTCGCCATTAGAGCCAAGCCCAAAGGCAGACCTCCAAAGCCCACCAAGCCCACTCATGTTCCGAAAGGGCAGATTGGTGGCATGAGCCTCAACGATCTACGTGCCTCGCGAAGTGCATTGAAGAAGATCAAAATGAATAAGCACGCGCGATGGTTCCAACAGCCTGTAGATCCTATCCGAGATCATGCACCTAGGTACTCATATTTCGCTCTTTTTTATAAACAGGCTGCTCACGCAATGTTCACCTAGTTATTTTGAGATCATCAAAGACCCGATGGACCTCAACACAATGGGTGCAAAGCTGGAAGCGGGCATGTATGCGGACCGCTTTGCATTCCAAGCGGACTTCCGTCTCATGGTCGCGAATGCCAAACAGTACAATCTGGCCGGAAGTTTTGTGCACAACGAGGCCATCGCTCTTGAGACATACTTCGAGAAACGTAAGAAAGCTTATCCATCTGCATTTACCTCGTTTGACTGTTATACGCAGAGTGGACCATTATCAACAAGACACTTGAAGCTGCGGACAAGTCACATCCAGTGCCAATCGCAGAAGCACCACCACCCAGGAAGCTTCCTCCTGTGCCAACACCAACGTTCTCACCCCCGCCACCATTGGCCCCAGTGGCCTCCACCTCACGCCCAACTATCAAGCTCAAAGTAGGCTCCCAAGTCAAGGCAGATACCGTCCCCAAAGTCACTCAGAAACCTCGCGCGCGAAAGCCAAGGGATCCCGAAGGTTCTTCCACCGAGGAACCTATTGTTGACGCGCCACCGCCGCCGTACGTCGATGACGGCTCTCATGATCTTCTTCAGGAAGTGCTCGCAATCGAAAGACAAGAGAAGACTCGACATCGGTCAGTGTCCGACAAGGACAAGGTCGTCGTCAATGGTTCCTCCGGCAAACGGAAGATGGTTGATCTGGTGTCCGACGATGATCTTCTCATCCTCGCCACGCCTTCAAAGAAAGAACGGCCATCTTCCGCAGAGACTTCAGCTTCATCGTCCACCATCCCTAAGTTGGCTATTCCTCCACCTGCACCCAAGGCCGGTCCATCGAAACCCAAGAAAGAGAAGAATGCCGTGCCGAGCATCTCGCTGCACGTTGACAAGCCTCGAACATCTGCCAAAGGAAAGGAGAGAGAGATTATCTCCGAGCCAGTGGCGAGCAAGGCTAAGAGACCCTCTTCTGCCCAAGCAACGCCGATCAATGAGAAGAAGTGCAAGGACCTCTTGAAAGTTCTTCAGAGACTTCCAGAGGCTGCAATCTTCCTTCGACCTGTTGATCCTGTCGCAGATGGCTGTCCAACGTGCGTTATTTGCTATTCTTTACTGTTATCTGTATCACTAACAAGCGATGTAGGTATTTCGACGAGATTGAGCATCCGATGGATTTCGGCACGATCAGCGACAAGCTGTCTGGGGGTTTATACGCCACGACAGAGGACTTCGGAAAGGATATCGAACTCGTTTTCAGCAATTGTCGACAATTCAATCCAGCGGGTACTTATCCTTGCATAAGTGCGGATATCGTAGAGAAGGCCTTCAGAAGGGAATGGCCCAAAGTTCTTGAACGCAAGTTGTCATGGGGTGAGAAGCGCGGTCTCCAGGGTGTAATGACAGCACTTCTCAAAGATCCGATGTGAGTCATATGCGTACAATAAGATTAAAATGTACACGACACTGACATTTATCGTAGCACCTGGATCTTCCGAGAACCCGTCGATCCTGTTGCTTTGGGTATTCCGACATACTTCACCACGATTCCTCGCAAAAATGCCCGCGATATGAGGACAATTCGGCAAAAGCTGGATGGAGACAAGTACGACACCGTGGAAGCATTCGAGGCAGACATGGAGCTCATGGTTCAGAACGCCATCACGTTTAACACGCTGGAATCAGAGGTTGGCCAAGTTGCTGTGGTCGTTCGAGACAAGACATCGGACTTGATAGCTAATTGGAAATCGGGCGCCACCAAGAAGAGGAAAGATGGGGACAAGAGCACTCCGCAGCCGACGAAGAAAGTCAAACTTGTCTGAGTGTACACTATGTATGGAAGTATGAATTTAACGGATACTGGTATAATACATCGAGATTTTATAGCAGTTTGCAAATCGGTTGGCACCGCCACAAATTTTGATTTTTTTGATCATTTTTGGACCCCGCGCCAATTGAGTTTTCATTCATTCATTACACGTCCGATTGCCTCAAAATAGGGACCAAAATCATCACCACATCGACGCGCAGATGCCTATGTAAAGAATGCGATGTGTAGAATGCTGTGGGGGATTGTCATTTTGGGTGGTGTAATGCGTGCGTCGCGTTTGACGGGCTTCTGCCTTTTCGTTTTCGTTCGTAACCCGCGTTGAACAGTGCCAAAACCTTCTCAAACGACGGTGTGAAGCTCTCGTATACGTGCTTTGCCGTGCCATACTCGCCAAGCCTCATTAAAATCCACACCCCGGCTTGATGGCACCCTACACCTTCCCCAATACTTCTACCACTCCGAGTGCCGTAACATCACAGCTAGGACACAAAATCATGCCCAACCCTGCGCTGAACGATTCCCAACTCCACCTGATTGCGCGGGCGTGGAATTGCGGTGTAACAGGTCGTTCGGGGAAGGCCCATTTCTGTCTGCCTTACCCTGCATACGAGTGCCGCTAGATCATCGCATATACTTCGAATTAGGGCCTGAAATCTG
Organism: Baeospora myosura; assembly: GCA_001179705.1. Taxonomy (NCBI): domain Eukaryota; kingdom Fungi; phylum Basidiomycota; class Agaricomycetes; order Agaricales; genus Baeospora; species Baeospora myosura. Next base: position 9,439 of record CEMG01178506.1, read on the forward strand.
TACTAGCATGTCTACACAGGGTATAACAGTGTTTTCTATGCCTTACTTTGTGCACCTGTACTCTCAAAATGTCGTGAAAATTCGCACTGCGTGATATACCCCCCACGAGACACGAAGCACATCAAACCGTCGATCGACCTCCATTGTTGTACCAAAACCTTCAGGCTGACGAGGCGATGATTTTCATTCTCGATTCAAGGCAATCGGACGTGTTTTGCGCGAGGAACAWTTCAAATGGTTTGGGGTCTTCAAATGACCAAAAAATAAAAAATCGTGGCGGTGCCAACTGATTTGCAAACTGCAATAAACTTTCAACTTCGAGGCAGCAATATTCTGTTCTGGTTCAGACTTCTCAAGCTGTATGCCCAAGGTTCATTGGCTTAGATGTCTCTCGTAGACCTTACCAGAAACTGCTTTCAAAGTGGAATCTCCGCTTCCAAAGTCAGTTATCGCCACGCCTAGCGCTTGGTCGAACAAGACTCATTGGGATTCAGTGGATAGATCTCTGCAAGCTGTATCTAGCCAAAGATAACTCTAGCCAAAGCTCAGAAACTATTCAGAGTAACCTCAGCAGTCCGTACTCCCCAAATTGTCAATCATTTCCTTGAACTCTAACCAGTTGATGTGCGTTAGACTCAGTCCTAGTTCTCTACCGTTCCTACCCTGGTGACCCTGAACTTCAAGAGTATCTGAAGCATGCCATCCAGGCCGGAATTGTATCCGTGCCTACCTACGTGTCCACCCTCCTCCAGGCCGTTAGATCCCCCGACCTACATATTCCCGCGACTTTAGATATGCTATGTCGCATCGCCTTGGACGCCCACTACTCGTCAGGCCTGCCACCCCTTGGCTCCATTGTCTCGTATACAGAACCATCAGCTATGATTCTGGAGACGTTACAGGACGCTATCGCGTTACTAAGGACGGCTTACTCCTTGCCAATTACGCACTTTCACCAGCTCACAACCTCTGCATCAGAACTCATGATCCTAGTCTACTCCTGTGTCTCGCCCGACATGTCGCATCTCTCCACCACGCAGGCAATGATCTATTTCGCCAACGCGAACGATTTGTTGCAGAACTTTCGACTTTCTGCAGCTGTTAGACAAGTATTGGAGAATTTTGCGATGTCGTTGAGTGAGATTATTGGAGACGACGCTAAAGCTACGAGAGAAGCCCAAATGATGCAAAGTATGCAACTGGCCATGGGCAAAGGAGACATCTTAGGGCCGAGTTCGAACACTGACATCGTGACGTTCGGCCTCGAACTGCACTATATGGTGAGCTGTGGTACCTGTATGACATTTTCATCTGCTTGATGTGTGATCCTTGTAACAGGTCTTAAATAGGGCCTGCGACTTTGGCGCAGGGAACGGGCCCAATGCTGTCGCTTTGCTTGTAGCCACATACAGATGGACATCTTGGACACCTGCTACATTCTACACCCAACTTCTCCTCTCAGCACTGTTGTCCATGTCGCAGAGTTCTGCGACGTCATTTGCGATCTGGAGGGCATTTTTCGTTGGCCGTGTACGACGTATTTTGATTCCAGCTCACACTTTGACTCATGTTATCATCACCACAGCTTCCACATCTTCTTGTTGCCTTCGAGAAGGCGACAGAATCCGACAACGCATCGGCAGGCATCGATTGGGCAAGTACTAGCCTGTAACTCGTAACTGGGCACGCCATCCTCATCTTGTCTGTCTTATAACCAGCGAAGCGCAATGCAGGCAGCACTTGCAACGGTTTTACGACGGTCAGATCTCCTGAACCTTTGTGATCTTATGGCCGCTCGCTTGAATGAATCCAATGCAGCTCAGACCCAGGAAGAGTAAGGGTGGACTGAGGTCTTCGATTAATCTCTCAGACAATCGACTTACAGTTGGACAGGTCTAGGTCGCTCTCTAGAGACCTCTTGCAGCAACTGCTCTCTACTGGTCTTATAGATCAGCGCTTTGCGGTAGCCGTCGATCCTGGCATCTCGAATGATGTTACACCTCGGTTGCAAGTGGAGGCGCAAGATGCCAATGTCGATCTTGAAGTGAGTGGTTGTTCGAATACAGTATTTGCATGTTCATTTGCAAGGATACTCACCAGACACAACGATGACAGGCTTATCTCGACGTGAAGTTCATTCCCGACACTCTCTCCACTGATGATCTTCGGCTATGGCTGAATCGCATATGGAGAGATCCGGGCAGTCATGCGGCGTTTGCGAACGTCGTTTCGAACGTACGTTCTTTTGTCATCTATTGTTGAACATATATCAGTTTAACAAATCACGAAACAGCGGTTCACTTCTTTGACTAGTTCACTAGATGTGGAATCATTGAGCCATGTATGCAAAGTTCTTGATTTGCATGCGGCTGCTCTGGATATCGTAGCTTTACATGTCAAGATGTCGGATCTGATTTTTCAGGCGCTACTCTTCTTGGAAGAGTATGATTGTGAGACAGTGGGTGCGTTGAGCTCATGTCTCTAGATCGTCTTAGTCCATTGACCAGTCGTTGGCAGGTGACCCACAGACTGCAGTTAGTCACCTCGGAGAAGTGGTACTGTTCATACAGTCCACTTTATCACGTTTCCGCGTCAGTCTCTCCCAAACCAGGCTCACGTTCGTCCTTATTGACGAATGGCTTCCACAGCTTGACGCAGATACATTCATGTTTGGAGATAAGAAACTCTCTGCGACTTATCTGAAGTCTATCACAAACGTTCTACTGCAAGAAGATCTGAGAGGTGAAAATGCAACGGCATTCAATGCCTGGTTCAAAGCCTTATTTGACAGTAGCAGCGAAGGCATTGAAGACACCATTCTTCGGTAAGTCGGCTCCTTCATTTCACTCGGGATAGACTTCATATATTTGCGCCAGATCGACTCGACCGAAAACGCTGCTGCGAATTTCTGCAACCTTATTCTCCCATGCTATTACAGCCAAACTGGATGGGAAGATCGACCTGGACGTATTAAACAATGGGGTCTCTTATTTTACAGGCCCTTTGCTGAATTGGACACTCGTGGGCGTCGTGAAGGCTCTTCTGGTTGAAATACACCAAAAAGTGTGAGTCATTCTTCAAATTGTGAGAACCTGGCGTGTGCTCATGTCGGAATGTACAGATTTAACGCACCTATCCACCTTGAAATTCTCCAAACCCTCTTACTATCCCCATCGTGTCCACGTCCCGTCCTCGCGCTATGCGGTGAACGCATTCTTGCTTTGCTCATGTCGAAACAAGGGAAAAGTCTCGCTCAGAAGTCGACCTTTGACATGATGGCGGTTCAAAAAGCTGTTGCGGGTGTTCTAGGCGCCAACGAAACGGGTTAGTATCCTCTCGCTGGTCATCTCGTCAACGAAACTGATGCCTTCGCCTCAGCGGTTATCCAAAACACTATAACCATGGGCGTGAGGCCATCCGGCCAGGAACACACCAGACAAGCCATTCATGAGGCCCTATCAATGGCCCGGACAGGCAAACCACCCTTCATCGACGTCGAACACAATCTGAAAATCACCACTCCAACCAGATTCCTCCAACTCTTCTGGTCGGAAATAGCCGTCTCCGCTACGCTCGAAATGGAGAACTGCAGGCGTCTCGCAACGTTTGTCCTAACAATGCCTCGGTCGCTGAGCAACAGCTCGCCGCCTCTTCTCCCTATATTCTTGCATTCGATACTTCCGTCGATATTGACTGTAATCGACCGTCAGGATCCGCCTGAGCGGACAATGAGCGTGGACTTGATCGTCACAATCGTTTCATCCGTGCTGACAGCCTCTCTGCACATGGAGCTGGCTCTGCGGTCAGTCCCCGGCGAACATAAATTCGTGCTGGCACAACCGAGCGCAGTGATGGCAAGGAGGCTAGCGGGGGATCTTCGCTCGAAGAAGCACAGTCCCACCAGCTCGGCCATAGTACAGAGACTGAGCTCGTCTCAGTCGTTCGTAGCCAATTTTCCAGTATTTATGGGTGAATTAGGAACGTAGTTATATTCTATGAAATTGCGCAAGACGAGATGGAAGAATGAATCCTTCCACGGGTTTAACTTACAGTAGAGTGAGAGTATAGTACATTGTCGATGGCCTAAACGGTGGCGGGGGGTGGGGCTGTGGAGAGAGGTTTGATTGAGTATGGCTGAACCTTGAGTGACATCGGTGGATTAAAACTTACGGCAACAGGCATTGTCTTGCGGGTTGCATTCCTGGTCTGGGGGGCACAGGATGAGGCAGGACGTCTCCGCCGAGGTCTGCGTATGAAATGAATGAGCAACTGAGGAATACAACGCGTACACAAGAAAGATCTAGTTACGTTGAAGGCCTGTGCATATGTCGGCTTGTACTCCGGCTGGATAGTGCTGGAGTGAATGCCATGATGATGAAGTGCTTTGCGAATCTTGGAGGCTATCGGCATGAAATCATGGTTCCTCGATGCTAGCACATGTACGGATGCAACTATTTTAGTCTCCGACAACTGCCAGACATGCAGCTCATGAAGGGAGAGCACCCCGTCGACCTCTAGAATAGATTCGCGTACTCGCTCAAGGGATATAGTCGGTGGTACACCTTGTAGGAGGATGAATGAAGCACTCCGAACTGGAAGACCAGGGGTCAGCATGGAAAGCTAAGTCTTAAGCTCTGAATTGAAACGTACCGAGGGGCAAAGCGGAAGAGAATATGATGACCGTGATGACCAGACTGATGATCGGGTCAAAGTAATACTTGAAGCTCCACGACGTGAGCCAAATGATCAGGCCCGTCGCAATGACTCCCACATTCCCCAGGGCATCACCCATGACATGCAAGACCAGCGCGCGCATATTCATTGACCCAGCATGGGAATGTCCATGCGAGTGAGAATGCTCAGGGGACGAATTTCTCAAAGGGGAATGCTCCTCGTGGTTGGAAAGAAGCGGGGTGGCTTCGCCAATGGCGGAACCCTCAGAGTCGGCCTCCGGTGTTGCGACGTCCGTGCTGCCTGTGGTCGCAGCGCGGGCTGGGGACTCAAGAATATCGGGGTGGGCCGAGCGACGAGTAGAAGGGGAAGGGGACCGAGCAGAGGCGATGTCGTGCGCTGTTTGGACGAGAGACGCACGTGTGGCTGCTGGGTGACCATAGAGAGACGAGTAGGATTCTGAGCGGGAATGCGAGCGAGAGCGCGAACGGGAACGGGAGCGCGAGCGACTCAGAATAGAAACCTTTTGGGTCGGAGTCACGTCCCCCGCCACGGAACTCGAAGCCGTGGCGGGTGTTGCATCTGCGCTCGAAGAGTGGTCGTGCGCGTGGTCATGGGAGTGGCCGTGTTCTAAAGATAACAAGTGAGTGAGAAGTACATGCATTGAACATCTCGTGGAACCACACCGTGGAACAAGAACAGCCCAACTATGTTGGATGCCAGACCAAGGCATCCAACGATAACAACGAGGCGAGGATTGGAGATCTCTGGTCCGAAATCAGTATGGCGCTATCCCTGTAGTAGAAAACACTTACCTGGAGTGCTGAAGAAGCGCTCCAAGGCTTCCAGAGAAATGGAGAAACAAAGTGCTAGGAGAAACACGCCATTTACGAGAGCAGCGAGAATCTCGGCGCGATGCCACCCGTACGAATAGCGAGAATCAGTGGCGTCTTGAGCAGTCATCTGAATTGAGGAGTCAGAAGGCTTGAGGCGGAAGAATCGACCACTGCTGCTTACCTTGATGGCGTAAAGGGCTACTATCAAGCTCATGACATCACTAAGCACAAAGGTATGAACGATCGGTTCTGCGATGAGACGGAGAAAGTTTACTTCAACATATGGAAGCTGTCCGCGACGAGAGCCAAAGAACCAACGGCATAGCCTAGAGAAGAGATACCACGTCAATATCTATGGCACTGCGGACTGCAGCGAGTCAGATGAGACTTGAAAGCCGCTACTTACCGACGATGAGCTCGACGAAGAAGAAGACAACATCAATTGCGAGAAGAAGAGATATACGCGCTGAACGAGACATGCCCATGGTGGAAGGAGACTAAGGAGCGTGTCCGTCGTCTCAAGTTTAGAAAAGAGAGAGAGACTTGGAATCTGCTTCATAAGCAGGCTTGTTTGTTCGTGTGATGCAACGCCTTGTAATTTTTGACTTTCACCACCAACGCCTTCACTTGAGCTCAGACCAGACTTGCAATAATGGCCGCGACATCCATGGCTGCAGCCCTTGCGGCGTCCCTTCCAGCTGCCCCTGCCGCCGCCACCCCTGCCGCACCCACATATGAGGCCATTCCCGCATCCATGTCAAAGGTTATCGACATTGAAGCGGAAATACCATTGTCAAGTGTACAACTCGACGGTATGGTCAGTATCCTGCTTTTTGTAGCCCAACGATCGGTGGTTCTGACTCCTTCGGCTTCCAGGTTGTCACGAAAGTCCTGAAGCATGCTCGGGAAGCCCCCTCGAGTTCCGCGCATGGACTTTTGCTCGGACTTGATCTTGACGGCACTCTTGAGATTTCTAACTCCTTCCCTCTACCCAACTCTCATGGGGATGAGGACGACAAGTCCGCAAAATCAGTAGGTGTGTGCCCAAACTCCATACTTTGCGACTCCGGATGAAGCTTTAACTTGTCTCGGTTCAGCACGCTATCAAGCATCCATGCTGCGATCACTAAAGGAGGTCCAGGCCGACGACAGCGTCGTCGGATTCTACCAAGCTACAACTCTGGGTTCTTTCCTGAATCAGACGCTGGTCGAAACTCAGGCTGTGCATCAGAACAAGCTTAGACATGGTGGGATTGTCGTCATTCACGGTGAGTATTGCTCAGTTCCATCCCATTACGTTTCTAATACGAAAATCCATGACAGACATCTCACAAACAGCGCGGGGCAATGCGTCCTTCCGCGCCTTTCGCCTAACTGCCGCCTTCCTGGATGCATACAAGAAATCAAAGTTCAATACAGCCAGGTACGTGAATCAAAGGCTAAATATCTCAGCCAGACTGTGTTCCTGACCCAGAGTTCCGCTGCCAGCCTGATTAACCACCGGCTGACATTCTCTTCTATTATGGAAGAAGTTCCACTCAAAATCCGGACGAACCCTCTCCTGAGCTCCTTCCTCGGAGCGCTGAAAGAGACGAGCCCCTCGCCACTGTCGAATAGTCCTCCGGAATCTGCCACCGTTTCTGCCCTTCCCCCATCCTTCGCGGCACTTGATCTGGGACCAGCTGGTCTCACGAAAAACCTTGAACAGATAGTCGAGGCCATCGACAACTACAGAACAGAAGAAGGCAACCTTGCGTATCTATCACGGCAGATTGCACGAGAACGGCTTCGGGCAGACAACTACATCCAGAAACGCAAGGAAGAGAGCAATGCTCGAGTTGCGCAAGGCTTGGCACCGTTGCCAGAAGAGGATGTAACGAGGCTGTTTAAAATCCCACAGGAGCCGAGCCGGCTGGAAAGCATGCTTCTGCTGGGACAGATTGATGCATATGCACAAAGCCTCGAAGGAACGGCGAGTAGCGGGCTGGTGAAGATGTACGCGGCGACCGCAGGGTCGAGTAGTTGATTCAGATTTAGGGTACACACGTTTTAGCCTGCAGACAAACAGGAGGATACAACGCTGAAATCATACATCATCTGTGACTGTGACCCATTGTGACCTCCACCTCTTACCTCGATACCGTGAGTTGTATAAAGGCCGCCTTTCTTTTTTTCCTATTTTCCGTCGACTCCTCGTCTAGTCACCCCTCACTCTCTACTCCCGCAGTCCTTTCCTTACATCTTTCACAATGTTCGCAAACTCTCTCATCCTCATTCTCTCCCTCGCCGTCTCCACCCAGGCCCTCGCAACCCCCCATGCTGGTCGCAGCGTGCATCACCGTTCAGTCGCTGCTCGTGTTGCCTCTCCAGTACCACAGGGCATTAACGTGAACCATGTCGTTCCTCTCAAGCGGTCGCTGGAAAGACGCTGCAAGACCCGCCCTGGAAGCACGTCCAAGGCTGCATCATCTTCCGCAACCTCTGCAGCCGCTTCTGTCCCAGTTGCGAACGCCGGCGGTGACCCCACGCTTGTTCTCAGCACCAGCACCGCCGCCGGTACCACCTCGACGACTCACACACGGCACACGACATCGTCGACCGAGGCAGCCCCCACCTCGACGACGTCCACAAAGGCTGCACCTACGACCACCAAGGCTGCGACCACCCCGACGACCACCAAGGCTGCTGCTCCTACGACAACCAAGGCCAGCAGCGGCAACAGCAACCTCCCCAGCTTCATGACAGGCACCCAGACCGGCCAAGGTAAGCCGTCAATTTTTCTCTAGCATTTTTTTTCTGACTCTTCCTGTCATTTAGGCACTTACTACGGCAGTAAGTCTCCGCGAAATAGACTTTCTGTGCCTCCATCTGATATTTTATCTAGCCGGTCTCGGAGCATGTGGTATCACTAACTCGGATACCGACTACATCGCAGCCGTGTCCCACCTGTTGTTCGATACCTACCCGTACGTCATTGACACTGGCTTTATGTGACCATATCTGAACTCACGTTCATCTCGTCTCAGTGGATACGCCGGAGGCAACCCCAACAACAACCCCATGTGCGGCAAGAAGGTCAAAGCCACCTGTAAGTCTTTTCAATTACATCGCTTTCTGTCCCCGACCTAACGAAATATCTAGTCGAAGGAAAGTCCGTAACGGTCGCTCTCACGGACCGTTGCGAAGCATGCGCCATTACCGACCTCGACTTCTCGCCCACTGCGTTCAACACCATTGCCGACCCCGCACTTGGACGCATCTCAGGCATGACCTGGGTCTGGGTCTAATGTTTTCTTTTGCATGAGGACTCCCATCATGATCCATGATTCTCCATCGCATCATCATCATAGCTTTCCACCCGCATCATCGCATCATATTGCATTGCATTCTCTCCACCTCCACCTTCTTCATTCCTTTCCCAGCACCATCCAGGGTGCCTCTTTTCCTTCTTCCTATTGCGAGCAAGCGGTGGGGGAGAAGCTAGGGGAAATACTTATCCAATAAATTGCTAGACAACGTTCGCCCGTCCCGAGCAAGCTCGGTGTTTATCCCTCGGTCGTTTATCACTATACCTATGTTTACAGAGTTACAGTACAGTATGCGCTGTAGGGCTTTTGCATTCTCATAACGCGCAAGTCGTTCATTCCGTCGCTTTACAGTTTTGCATACCATATCATTATGTTGTAGAAGGAAGAAATAGGATT
>CEMG01178510.1:0-21879 GCA_001179705.1 Baeospora myosura
ACCACACCATGACCCACCACACCATGACCCAATTCCCACCAAACCTTCCAATGAACGTGTTCTCGGCCGTATTTTTGCATGGTTATGCACAACACTGTATCTGACTTCACGATTGCCTCAGATATGGAAGAACGTGAGTATCCATTTTCGAGCACGACTCTACCATGGCTTACACACTCTCTATGAAAGTTTGACAGAAAATCGGTCGAGGTAAGCTCCATAGTTGCTGAAGACGTTATATCGACTGACATGTATTACAGGGCCTTTCAGTGTATCTATTCATTTTCGCATTTCTCGGCAATGCCTTCTATGTAGCATCTATTCTTACATCTCCCAACGTCTCCCTACCCCCACCTGCTTCTTCCGAGTTTATCAGAGAGAGTATTCCATACCTCATGGGCAGCGCCGGCACTCTCATGTTCGACATCACCATCGTCACCCAGTCATGGATCTACCGACCAAAACCTCGACGGTCCAGGAGTAGATTGATTGAGGAGGAAAGAGGACTGCTATCAGGGGATGCAGCATCTCATCCTCCGTATAGTGCCAGTGAATCCGTTGTGCATTCTAGAGGAAGGACTGTAAGCACCATCCGGACTGGTATCTAGCTCCGCTGTTTTCGTGCATAGAACATGTATTCGTATCTCAATATCGCAACTCCCAATGCTATCATCGCGCACCACATATTCTCAGCCCTTACTTGGCACCAACGTTACTTTGTATTGGAGTGACTTTGCGCCATGACCTGCCTGCGTATAAGGGATCCCAGAATCATTCCGACGACTCCCCAAGAGAACTCAGTAACATTCGATAAAAAAGGGAAATGAGTAGCACACACAGCCCTGACAGGCCTCTACATGACGTGCAAGCCCGTGAGGTGCGCATGGCTGTGTGTGCTACTTTGTGTTGACAACTTCTCTAACTGATCTTAACTTTTTTGCATTTGGTTGGGTCTGCGGGGTAGAAAGACACGTGAAGGGACATCTCTTCCTGTTCCCTGTGGAATGTTGCCAACGAATGGAAAAATGCGAAAAAAGCGGATAAATAGCGTACATAGTCGAGATGGTAGTATGTACATGTGTAAGATAGATAGATAGGAAAAAGAATAATGCAAAGAACCACTCATAGATCTGCAGGAGCCCACAGTACACATCGGCCGCTCCCGTTTCCGCTGGCAGCTCGCTCCAGGATATTGGGATGAGAACAGGTTACAGCTTGCACAGCCGTGATTCTGTGGGAAGAGTCGTCAGTGCCTTGTTTACCACTCGCATAATATAAGACATTGCTAACCTTGTCCGATCCGAGAGTTTCGTTATAAGATCGCCCTGTAACACACAGGTCGTCAGCAATGTTTGATATATTGGCGTCCGAGAAGAACGAAAGAAGAACAAAACTTACCTTCCCAGAGAAGATATCCAAAGAATGGTCCATATTTCCAATCTACCGGCGTGTCAGAAATCAGATTTATTTCTTTCCTATGCACGAATGAATCTTACAGTGAAGTGAGGGTATACGTCTGGATTGGGTGACCATTGGGCACGCAGAATCGTCAGCCATTTGCCCTGCATAGGATGTCGTCAGATGGACTTTCAGCGGGACGTTACAGCGCATACCGTCTGGCAATTATGCTTGATATGACTGAACGGTCGCGAGGAAGGGAACGGTGCAGTTTTAGCAAACGCATTGGAGCTGATATCCCACACTATCATGTCGGGAGTCAGTTGCAAGTTCTACTAGTATGGCTCGGAAAAACGCACATCTTAGAGTGTCATCATAACTCGTACTAACGATGCTCCGACCTCGCGGGTCCCAGTAGGCAGAACTGACAGACTTGTCGTGCCGCCATTCGCCTCGCAAACATCCCTTGCCTCGAGCTGAATCAAGATATTGAGTCACGGTCTCCGAGTCAAACTCGAGGGATACTGCGTCTTCGTCATCTTCGCCGGGGGTAGGGGATGTGGCAGGAGGAGTTGGCGGGGCTTGATCGGAAACGCTGAGAGAAATTGACTGCAATTTTCGCACATCCCAGATCCTACAGACAATGTTATCAGTATCGGTATCAGGAGAACTAGAGGGGGACAGGGATAACAAAGCTTACTTGAGTAAGCGGCTGTTGCTCGCAGTGAGAAGGATATGCGGTCTTGTGGGATTGATGCTGACGCATCCGATCTTCTGGTCTGACAAGCCGTACCATCTCGCCTTCGACTTGTCCTGACGAAGGTCGAGATGTGTCAGCCCACCAATAGCGTCTGAGATCCACATCTCTTGTCCGGTCGGGGTCAAGTCGATGCTGCAAGGCAGGGAGTCCTCTGTTGAGAAGATCTCTCGAGAAATACCGGTCGTGAAGGACAGGCTTCTGATAGTGCAGTCATAAGAACTGGTGAAGACCTGAAGTACGGATCAACGGTCACTCTGGGAGTATAATGGCATTCAGAACTCACGGTATGCGAATCGGCGGGGTCAAGTTTGATACTGGAGATAGACTGGATTGCAAGTTAATCGGTGTGAGCTTACTGCGAATGTCGACAGCGAAAACACGACTCACCGATTTGGATGTGGCAGGCCAGTGGGCTTGTAAACGCCAGTACTTTCCACCTTCTTGACCTTCGGCGGGCGCAACGTCTCCGTCCTCGTCAGCCACTTCTTCCACCGGTGCCCTGGCATCCCATATACCAAGCTGGCCGTGTTTATCTGAAACCTTGATCGATAGTGTCCTCAGTGCAAGAATGATACAATCGACTCACCTCCAAAGAATAGGAGATCCTTCGTCACGTCGGGATGATAGGCCGCACTGTACACCCTATCTTGTGTAACCTTCGCCCTAGAAACAACTTTCAAGTTCTGCAACTTCTCCCGAAGTTCCTTCACAGAACGCTCGTCTCTTTTGTCGTCGTTGAACACGAACGCTTCTGGGTCCCCTATTCGCTTCGCTTCCTGAGACACGCTCTGCAGCCCCGAAGACAGAGAAGAAATATCTTCAGCCTCGCCTTCTTCTACAATTGTGACGAGGTCGAGATCATGATGGCGGGCTCGTTTGGCGACGCGCTCTCGTTCCGCCGCCTCGATGCGTGCTTCAGCCTCTTTAGCGCGCAGTTCTTCATATTCAGCCTTCCTAAATGTGAGTCAAGAGTCAAGTGTGTACAAGTGCAGTCATACCTCGCGTTTTCTCTTCTTCGACGGGCTCTCGTTGGGATCAGCCTGGGGAGGCCCTCGAATACGCGCCGACTGCCTTCTCGGTGCCACGGACTCCGATTTCTCCTTCTTCACCTTGTTCTTCGGTTGAACAGGCTTCGCAGTTGTCTTCGGTGCTGCTTTAGACTTGACGGGAACACCTAACTCTTCGACAGCTTGCTTGAGCTCCAGCTGCTCCAGAAGCGCGCGATTCCTGGCGATGTTGGCCTGGCGATCGATTTCACTGTCATCTGGTCAGAATTGTATCTATAGCGCAATACTATAACAAGCTTACTATTGGGATAACTTAGCCATATCGATATGTTAAGGGTGAACGTCCTCCTGGTCCGAGTCTGAGACAGCCGCTCACGGCCCTTGTAGTCGGGTAATTTAAATTTCGCACACGGTAGTCACTGCACACGTGAGACCCGTCACATAATGCTCGGGTCACTGTGCCANNCTGTGCCACCACCATGGATCTCTGACTTGGCCTTGAGTTGGCTCTAAGATCTGAGTACTGAGTACTGAGTCGCGTAGTGAGGAAAATGCCATCGAAGGTCATTAGTGGTAGTACAGGAAAATGTGAAAAAAATTACATTGACAGGGCAATGGCAAAGTGAGAGTGTACTTAACGCGAGCGATCGAATACATGTGACGAATAACACTAACACTACAGAAACGACAGCAGGACCAGAGCAAGGGAGCGACATAAGAAAGGCGAAGAATGTACTAGTATAAGTAACAGTAAGGGGGCAATTATTCAGGAACACCGGGAGAAAGGCTACATATGAACTAGCGTAAAGAGACGTGCTGCTGAGCGACCGATGGGAAATGGTATGTTTGGAAACCGAACCGAGCCGGGAGGGATATATGACATGAAGAGAAAAGAAGATATGAAAGGAAAGGGAAGGGAAGGAAAGAAGGGTGTAAGTAATGGCGGTTCTAGGTTACCTCCAACACTGACGTCTCCAGGACCCGGAACATAGTCATGTCCTTGGATTCCTCTTGCCAACCGATGATTTCTCGCCAGTTCACCGTGTTCGCCTCCTTCTCGCCGGCACCGGCAAAAATGCCAACGTCGTCGTCTGACAACCCGCGGAATATGAGGAAGAGACGTGTGAACACGCATGGGTCAGCGGTCACTGAGATGTCGATAGCAGCAGCAATCTTGCTGGGGGAAAGGAACCGATAGGCAATGTTTTTGTGTGCGGAAAAGGCGGAGATGCTGTTGCTATAGTAAGGTTAGATTAAATGCCGCATACCCATGAAGTTAGGCAGGAACATACTTGATGAAATTGGTTCGGGCATATAGTGACATTCCAAGCTGATCCAGAACGTTCATAAGATGTGGCACGAAATCTCGGAAGGACATAGCGAATCCATTCCGAGGCGCTATGTAGTCGTTTGGGTCGACCATCCCCGGGTCGGGGCTGAGAGCGTTAGTTAGCCAATATATACGCAAAAGGGAAGAATGAAACATACACAGCTTCATAATATAGGGCTGTAGTAACCATCTCGCTTTCGAAATGCTCCAGAGCGCCACCAGGATGCACTCGTAGGAAATATTTGACTTTGTTATCGGCTACATTCTCGGCAGGCGGCCATGTAGTGGCTAGCTTCCACATAGGAGAAACAGATAGCACCACGTCGATATATTGTACTGCGGGGGTCAATATACTGAGGTGACACTTGGCTGTTGTCGGCTTAGCAGCGACGGCGAGCTTGGTCATGACGCGAGAGTCGAACATGAACTCTGGTGTGTATTGTTCGTTTGCGAGTCGGGTTCCACTGAACTCCATCTTGTGGTTATCGCCATCGTGCACGATGTCAAGTTTGCCCCAGAACATGCCATCGACGGTGGTGCCATCTTCCATACGAGCCATATCAAGCTCGTCGGAGGAAACTGTGGTATCAAGAGCCACATGCTGGCCGGGTACGAGCTCCAGATTGAAGGTGGCGGGCATTTCCAGAACAGGGGGTGGCCTGGGAGTCAAGGGTTCGTGACGGGAAGAGCCAATCAATATAGGTCCACTCACGGAGGGGTACTACGAAGCAACGAAAAAAAGAGAGGAAAAAGGAATGAGCACGGCTCATTCCAATCTGGCCAGCCAGCTGAAAGGTGAGCAAACACGGATAGGCACTCACGGAGGTTCATCGGGCGGGGGTGGCGCATCACTGACGATCTCAACCCTGAGCCCTTGGACGCCCATTACGGCGATTTGGAAAGAATCTTCGCCCGTGAGCTGCGGAGACGTTCATGAGAGCTCAGCGCGGTCAGATTCAGAGCGACTTACGTAGATATAAGGACCCGAGACGAGCCGCTACATACGGTCATTAGGTGGTATCCTCTGAGAAATGTCGGAACTCAACTCACAGCAGCATGTAGAGATGCATATTCGACTGGGACACGCAAACTGAAGATAGCCTCCGGTGGTGGTTTTGTCCAGTCTCGGGCGACAGCCTCCAATTCCTGTATGAGTGGTCAGGCGCAATCGATTATGGATCATGTAGGGTCCGTACCACGAAGCTGTTGGGAAGCTGAAGGTAGAAGCCTTCAATCGACAGTTCTAGCATATGAAAGATGGCTACACACCATACGGATAGTCTCCATGTCGCCATAGGATAGCGTCAAGAGACGTTGTCGGGCAAGAGCATTCTGCGCGGCCCTGTCGCGCATGTCGTCCTTGGTCTTGGATTTAAACTTGCCCCAGAACGACTGGCCGGGCAAGCTTGCGTTTGAAGCTCTGTTATCAAAGGCGAGCAGTTTGACGGATGAGAGAGAGAGACAGGGATGAGATGGGCGCCTACGCTGGAGAGAGAAGCATTCGGAATTCGAGGGATATTGAGCGTGGCTTAAGTACCAGTTAAGGGGCAAGAGTCATATTCCTTCAAGTGGTGGTAATCGGACAATTTTGTTGGTGTTCCGACAGGCGACACGATGAGAACACGAGGCGCAAGTCCGAACTGAGGCTATCAGAGACCAATCAGCATGAATTTTGAGCGATGGGATCTGATAGCACCCACAGTTTTGCAGAACAAAGATCTGAGCTGGCAACGCGACGCAATGCAAACCGATCTCAATTTGAACCTCGGAAGGAGAAGGTCTTCGAGATGGACCGGGTCACCGTCGGGTGCACTCCGTCACGTGCCTGTATTTTCGACATCACCGACTTCGACGAGCTCATCCTGAAATATGTTTCGACCAGCTCTCCGTGCTGTTGTGCAGCAGCAGAGGTCAATAGTAACCTCAGCTAGGAATTGGGAACAACATGGAGTCTCCCTTCTAAAAAAAGAGGCCAAAGCACGAGGACTACCAGCGTGCGTTTTCTCTCACTTGTCATGAACCGGGACCAAGCTGAACCTAGCGCCTAAAGTTCAGGAAGTAAAGCTGCCTTGATTCTTCGCCTTAAAGACCATGAAAAGCTCGGTGCCAGCGCGTCCCATGACCTTTCAACTCTGTCTGGAGCGAGACACACGTCGAATGTTGCCGGTAGCACTCACACAGTCGAAGAAGTAGCGATAGCTCCTGGAATAGTCGTGGACCAGGCAGTAGACCTTAACAAGCTGTCGTCGGACGCGTTCACGAACATCTCTCTTCCGGACATCTCACAAGGTGACCCGGAGCCGCCCATACAAATAGTACGTCCGACTTCCATTCATCGCTTTTGCTCGCATCGTTTCTAGACTGCGTCCCAAAATGACTTCGAACACATTCTTCATGAAGGCCCACATAGCTTGCTTCGGATTACGTGCTGACTAGTGGCTTCAGCCTTTTGCTCCAGATTTCTGGGAGTCATCCCGGTCAGCCCCGAAGCCCGCGGCAGAGGAACCCGTTCTGCCAAAACTTGCCCTCGTTGCTGGCGCAGAGACTCACCCTGGCGGCGGCCCCTCGCACAACCTTCTCGACGGCAGCGTGCTCGACGGGAGCGCAGCCTCTACAGAACCTCCTCAGACGTCTCCCTCCTCACAATCAAGTACGAAACCAGGTCAGGGCGGGCTATTCGACGACATAGCGGAGGATATTGGGATACCTTACCCGAAAGAGCTGAAGAATGCGTTCTCCAAGCTCTTCAGATGAACGAGTCATTTGTGAAGAAGAGAAGTGACTGTGCAGACGTGGAAAGGCGTTGTCCGAGCTCTTCAGATAAACGAGTCCTTTAGAAGAGAAGGCTTGTATGCGTAGACCTTACGTTCATACACCGCATCTCAGCATACTAGACAGATACCATGTAAGAGTAGAACATGAGTCCGCACGCAGTAGAGTCTGAAGTGTAAATGCGAGTCACCGCGAACAAACTTTGTATGGACCATGCTTGTCCTCTTACGGCCACAAGGACGGCGACTCGCACTCCGCCTGCTGCACGCTTCCCCGCAGTCTAACAACCTCGTAGGTCCGCCTGATCCCACATCCCATATCCGCCCAGTTATCTACGATGATGTCGCCCCTCCACAACCGCCTTCACTCCTACGGCATCCGTACTCCCTAACCGAGTTCGACCTCGAGCCTTCCGGCAGGACAAGTGAAACTGAGCTCCTCTGGAAGATGCAGAGACAGCAGCTGGACGATTTTAATCAAAATTTCTGGCTAGACGTACGAGTGCATCCCTCATCCGAGCTGCACACACTTTTGACCTTCGATACCTCTTTTTAGAGCAATACACGCTTCGAGGCCGCCAAACAAGCCATCCTCGATGGGCTGCCTGAGTCGTCTGATCCACGAGATAAAGAGAGGGCCCTATCGGAGTTTTACAAACAGTGGATTGTACAGGAGGACTCGCGGACGGAGAGCTACACGCAGGAGTGGAGAGAACGAAATACGACTAATATCGCCCTTGCGGCTCGGGTCACATACGAGAAGATAGCATCTCGCATGGGACGAATCCTCAACAACGAATCCTAAAATGCATGCGGCATAGGTAGCTGACGGGTGCCAAACTTTGGGCCTCTTTCGCTGTACCCGTGAATCAAAACTCCCAAGTCATCCAGACTACCCCTCGCCCCATTGTCGAGCAATCAATACCCATGACTTGCATATGCAGCATCTCGTTGAACATGACGCATTCTGTACTATTACTTTTATCGACACTCGGCCTCCTACAAGTCTCCATTCCACATTATCTCCTGTACAGCCAACTCCCTCACACGACTATACATGTCGTTGAGCTCCAATTCGCCCAACCTATCACGCTCAAAGTCGTGGTCTCTAAGGAGGCCCTCCACCTGATCAGGAGGTATACCAGGCCAGCGGGATGTGATGTCGGCAGCAGTCGGGGTCAAGAGAGCGGCATCAGGAATAGTATCGTAGCCTTCTGGTTGGTCTTCCCTCGGAAGTGTAGCACGGAGGGTTGTGTACAGCGCAGTGCTGCGGAATCTGGCACCCAGTTCTGCGTCGGAAATGCCTACTGTATGGCTGATGGTAGCCCAACTGAATAGAAGAATGGCTCGGGTAAGAAAAGCGATAAAGGTGACAGAATAAATCGCTCACTCGTCATGAATATAAATTCGCCGCCAGACGGTTCGGAAGGCGGAGAGTTTCCTTACTTCAGGTATCTCCTTCTGATGTACAGTCTGAGAACATATCGCAGGCATCTCAACTCGAAGAACTTACTTGGACGCTAGCAAGCAAGTGCAGTGCAGTGGCAAAATCTTCGACAGTATCAATATTGTCCTTCAAGGTCAAGACGTCGACGGTATCCTCGATTGATAGCACTTTGCCCTGTAGGAGCTCGCGGATCAAGTTTTTGAAAATCTGTTTCCGATTGTAAGAAAGGAGTACTTTCAAGGTGGCTATATTGCTTACACCAGTCAATGCCTTCCTGTCCGACAACATGGCAGCTCGCGACTTGGCGATCGCGTCCACTTGATTGTCAAGAGACTGACGCCCACGAAGATTCTGCAAGACCTCTTGGAATTCTTGTAGGAGAGCTTCATGCACGCTGACAAAGTCCAGACCGTCGTGGAAGGCTGAACATTTGTCAAAACTAGTACGAAGACTTGTAGGATGGGAAACATACCATCCAGAATAGACCCGTCTGCGGTCGCACTTCCCTCAAGTTGTAGTTGCGCAAGATGTGATAGTTTTCCAATGCTGAGCATGAGCTGTAGGCGAAGGTATGAATAAGGCTTCAGCTGCATCAACGATGCATGCTTGCTCACTTGTCTTGGGTCTGAATAGCTTGCGTGGTTGGCCTCCTTCAGCAGCGCCGTAGCCGCCGCTTCGTGATTGCCATTTCCAAGGTCATGGATCCAAGAGATAGCAGGAGTAGGATTTGTCGCAAAGAATTTGTCTAAGTAGGCATTGTGGGACTCGTCCTGGGCGAACATCACTCTCAATTCACCTGAAGGAGCGCATCATTAAAAAGAAACTAATGCAACATAGCCAAAAATTACCATGTTGTATATACCACCTGTAAAGTTCGGTGGTAAACTCGTCCTTGAAGCGATCGACATATGCTTGTATTCTCAGAGCGTTGGGATTTTTCTCAGGAGGATAAACGATGTCTCTGTGACAGAGATCCGCAAGGCTGCTGAAGTCATGATACTTCTCTGCCAACGTGAATGCGGCTGCCTCATGACCACTCCTACCTGGACATCGTGACGGATGCATCAGCAACGATCGAACACATGTGTGAAAGACATACGAAGTGTTTCCAACACCGCTGGTCGAAGTGAGGCAAATCTTTGCTCGAGTTCATGTCTATCTCGTGCAGCACCATCTTCCGTACCGGTGGCAGAAGCCCTGGAAGAAAAATGAGATCAGTAACCGACGTCAAGGATAACAACGACATACGTTTCCAGCCAGCTCAACCACTGTTGTATGCATTCAAAGAGTGCTGTTGCTAATTCGGGGAGTTGGGAGTATGGTTCGCCTGTTTTCAAGTTGTTGTCGGCACCAGATGTAGGTGCGTCGACCACGCTTGCTGTAGTTTCGAAGAGAGTCTGAATTACATCGACGACAGCGGGTTCGCTAGTCCACGGCTTGATCATCGGAAGGTCTATGCCATACACCCGAACATTATATTCCCGGTAGTCGAACGCAGACTTCAGGACTGTCTGTGCTAACGTTAGCATATGCGAGGATGAGACCGAACTATGCTTACCAGTATAATAGAATTCGCCTCAGGGAGTAGATCGATCACACTGCGACCAGTCTCCGCGGCAGCATGTATGGTGACTTCAGGTACTTTGAGGATGACTTTCCCAATATCTTCGACCCGCAGCCGGAAGAAGGCTCGCATGAAATCTTCGTGGTGACCTTCCTGGACCTCGCACATGTATGCATACACGATGTCGTTCAGGACACTATGTGAGGGCCCAGTACTGTCAATGACACGTTAGAAGGAAAAGGATAGAGTAGAACAATACTAACGCTAGAAGCTCATTGTGGCGCACCCACAACTGGTGACTGGCGTAGAGCTTCTCAGCATCTGTTGCTAATTTTTGTCTGCTGCTCTGCGACATCTATTTCGACCCATGTCAAGATCACTCTCTTCGCTTCCGAATGCGTCTGCGTACCTTGCCGAGAGCAGAATTGTCGTTGATGAACCCAATGAGCCAGCTCAACCGTTCCTTGCGGCTAGTCATCTGTGCGCTCAGATCATGGTTCCTTTGCACCACCTCCGGATCCGACTCGAGGATGGCTTCACTAAGCTGGTCAGCTCCGCGCATCAAACTCTCCTCATCAACCTCTGGTGGGAAGCTGAATTGCAAAGGATTCTGTTGAGAGTGTTTAGTATAGTGAAGGCGACGTCACGATGCTCATACCATCGGCGAAGACCCATAAAGTATGGCTTGAGTCATGGTCGATTTGATCAGGTTGGCCTTCCCATGCTCAGAGTCGAAGGCGAGTACGCTTTCCATGTCAACGGTCGCTTTCATCATTGTGGCGGCAGTCATCACGATGATTGTAGTGTCAGATTGAATGACACCGACTCCCAGCGTCCTGTCTTCGTTAGACCTCAGTGCGAGACGATCACAATAGTCCGAATCTGCTGGGGTCAGTACAGGGTCAATATAGAGATAGACATCGACGAACCTCTAGCGCACAACGCGACAGCATCCCCAAACTGGATGCTGACTAGTTGTCCCTCTGCCATGACTTGAATACGGGGGTGCATCGGGGCACCTGAAGCTGAGTTCTATTGAACACATTTAGATTGCTCTGCCAAAAGGACTGCACGGAGACTCACACTCTGATAAGGTACACTTCGTACCCCTGCGATTCTGAAAGCATCTGAGCGATAGGAGAGGTGAACTAGGGCGTAAATTCTCCGAACACCGCTGAAATCCATAGCCATCATGTTCTCATCCTCTGGCGCGGCATACGATACCAACAGGACCATGTTTTCGCTGCTGTGTGTCATTTCGAGACGTCAGTCGGCGCCATAATCTCCATGCATTCATGTTGCGACTCACCCCTCACAAGCAGCCAGATCCACCAACTCAAGGTCCAACTTGGCATTGTCCTGCTCAGCAGCCGCACCAAGCGACGCCCTAACCGCCGATCGCACTGACCCAATAATGTCCTCATCTAGCACCAGCTCCTCCCAGCCGTCTAGGCGCATGTCCCACTTCTGCACCCGCGTGTCCACGAGTGCCCAGACGTCCCGTCCACCATCGAATGTTTTGTTGCCGATGGTGATAGAGCTGACGTTGCCAGGTTCGGATTTTATCTGGGAGGTGCCATGGGAGGGCGAGGAGAATATGGAGGGGAGAAGTCGGGAAAATGAGAGGTTCGCTGTGGGTCGTGAGAAGGGGTGCGAGACGAGGTGGTATTTGCCACCTGTTGAGGTGAGGGTAATACGGAAGAGGAGGCCGGAGCTTGTGGATGCGAGGTATGTTTGAGGCTGCAGGTGCTGTTGTCAGCGTAGAGTCTCCGGTGAGGAGAAGAAGACTCACATCAGCGCGAATGAAGTTCGTCACAAGGTCCCCGGAATCCAACCCAAGGTTCGTCGTAGAGAAATGGTCGCCACCGGCCAGACCAATCCCGATGCTGTCCCAGAACCGCATCTCGCCAGATGTGGACACCAGCACCAACCCTGGTTCACGAGTTGGTCCGTAAGGGACGAGTCCGTGGAATGGGGGACTTGTGCGGGTCTGGTCTTGGGGACAAGCGAAAATGTAGCAGGTTGGTAGACCTTTCAGAGCCTGAACAACGAGAATTTAGTTCCCTCGTAGAGACCTGTGGCACTATATTGACACACCTGAGCATGTTGCCAAACGAAACATGTCTGGACTGAAGCAACGAGCGCAAAACCAGTCACAGTGTCAATCCCACCGGTGTACGCTTCTGCGTAGAAGTCTACCAAAGCAAACGTTCAACGCAAAGTGAAATGAAACAGCAATCACAACACACCTGCGTTCTGCAGAACCGGGGTGACCTCCAATGGCAAATTCGCATAGAAAGACACAGACAACTGGTCTGACTTTGCAAAGACCGTGTCCCCGGTAAGTCTGTTACCCATTGCAGAGAAACTTGACGTCGCTTCGTCTATATCCATTCCAGATCCGATGCTGGTAACAGAGCCATCGGTGGCCCACTGTGAATAGTCATTCCCCGGAATTGGTGTTGTGAGACGAGACGAGGCCACTCGAGCGCGCCGTGGGGGAGATAGTGGTGGCTGCCGGGTACGGGTCGAACGACGGGGAGCAGGCGATGGCGAGAATGAGAAACTCATCCTGGATTCTAGGGCCTGAGGTCGGAGCAAGGTTCAAAGTTTCTTCAGACCGAGTTCGGACGCGGAACGCGTAGAGGTTCAAAACGTTCAACTTTGAGGTTGTTTGGAATCAACTGGCATTGGTCCCGTTTAGATAGTCACGCTATGTACAGACTCGATGTCAGTACCGATCACGAGGCATTTCAACTCAACACGGGTCTCAACACGGATGAATGCATGAAGTGGGTAATAATGATTATGGGTCATATTCGCATGTGGCCAGGAAGAAGAAACGATACAATAACAATAACCGTACATCACAAATGTTATACATATTACTTGGTACCAGCGGAGAACTCTGTGGAGGATAGGTGAGTAGAAGACCTTGAACAAGGAAGTGGGCAGACGTACTAGTCACCGACTTGGTACCCTCAGAGATAGCGTGTTTGGCGAGTTCACCAGGGAGAATGAGGCGTACGCTCGTTTGGATTTCACGCGACGATATTGTTGACTTCTTAGAGTACGAAGCGAGTTCTGAAGGGCAACGATGAGTCAAGGGTGGTTAACTGACTGAAGTGCATGACTCACTGGAGGCCTCAGTTGCAATGCGCTCGAAGATGTCGTTCACGAAGGAGTTGAGGATGGCCATAGCCTTGTTGGAGATACCGGTATCAGGGTGCACCTGCTTGAGTACTGGGAAGAGTGTGAGCAACGTCGACGCGCGCGTTGGGCAATGAGCTCACCCTTGTAGATGTAAGAGCTGTAGGTCTCCTTGCGCGTCTTGCGGCGCTTCTTCTTCTCCCCATCGGCGGGTGCGGCAGCCTTGCTCTTGCTGGCTGTCTTCTTAGCCGCCTTTGCACCTTCAGTCTTGGCGGGAGCCTTGGAGGCAGTGGAAGCAGGGGCCTTTCCGGCAGTGGAAGCGGGCTATAGGCGTTGTATGAGTATACAATCGCGTTTAGAGTCCAGGATATACGAACTTTGGGTGCCATTGCGAATGAAGATGATTCAGAGGATGTGGGTGAGGACTGTAAGCAGAGCGAGTGAGTTGCCAGTACATTAGTGCAGGTATTAGAACGTACAGAAGGGCCCGAAGTGAGAGGCTAAAGGCGAGATGGTGGGGGTGGAGAAGAAAGGAGGAATAACTTAGATGATGGTTCGCGTTTGGCTTTTGTAGGGCGGCTGTGGGCGGACATTGAAATGATCATGTCACGTGAAGTCAACAAACGCTCTTGTCACACACGCGCCTGTCACGCGATTGTCACTGTCGTCACATAGGGGGGACGGCGTCGGCGCGTCGGCGACAGGCCGGCACTGACAGCAACCTGAGACTCAGGCTTAGACTTGACTAGCTTGACTGAGACAGCGATGCTAGTTCATTTGGAATTTGCATTGATGTATGGAGGATAGAGGTTAGCTCTACCGTGATTTTCATTCCTTACGACTCCGGCCCAAACGTACATTCTACTTGCATTTACACTTCATCCATATATCCGGCTCTATTACTATTACTTGGCCTTACCTTGACGCCTCTATTTCTTCTGCGAGATGACCACCAAAGTCTGATAAGGGTATTCGAATATCCCCTGACTCTCGTCAATCCACACCTTATCGCCTTTCTTCACAATGTCCGCAACATCTGCTTGCACTTTCGCCTTCTCCTCGGCCGGAAGGATAGTGATGTAACTTTTGCTGCTGGCTCTGTCCACGGCGATGTCGAGTGTTCCCGAGAGGTTGTATGCCCAGGATTTCTCCACAGGCCGCTCGAAGGATTTCTTATAAGAGGGGGTGTCGAATGCTTGCTTCCATAGATTGAGACGGAATTGAGGAGTGCCGTTCTCGTGTCTCTCGATTCGGTTGCGCAAATCTGCGACCCATTGGGCAGCATCCCTGGATGCTAGAGTGAGTGATGCCAGATCTCCAGGGATACAGCGTACATACCTGTCTTCCAAGTTCCAAATAAAGGCTACAGTTCCCTGAGGCTTCAGGATCCTGGCAAACTCCGCGGAAGCTTTGTCGTAGTCAGGACACCAATGGAATGCCTGTTTCGAGGTAAGAAAGACAGTACCCCTAAAACGACATGGGGTGGCGCACCTGAGCTATGATAACAATGTCTGCCCATCCATCTTCAATACCGGTGGTATCAAAGGTGCCTTCCGTGATAGACACACGAGAATCGACGGTGTTCTTTGTGAATGCCTCTCGCATCCCGCTGCTGGGTTCTTGGGCTTTCAGCTCCTTGACGCTTGTCTCCCATTCGGGATGAGCAAGGAGGGCACGGGTAAACAAGCCAGTCCCAGCACCGAGTCTAACGTATCCCGTCAGTTATCTTGAAATCGACGGACATGGCAAGGCAACGCACTCGACAACGTTAAGCGGGGGTGTTGCCCTCACAGCCTGTCGGATATAAGATAGGGCAGATGCCTGGTACGATGGACGTGCTCTATTCCAAGCGGGATCAGCATAGATCAAACGTACCTGTTGTACTCCGAGCCAGTATAAGTAACCTACCTATCGTAGAGGTCGTTGGTTCCGGCACCGAAACCATTGGCAGCAACAGCATGGACGCTCATAATCGATCTTGATAGACGTGGAGACTTGGAGAGAAATGTAGTGGCACGAGTGAGAATCATCTTTTATATAAGACTCAGACGGCAACGCGGTTCCGAAAAATCCGACGAAGTGTGGTTATCGAGGCTGGCGTCATTTTAGAACGGCATGACTCTTTATTTTGGATCGAGAATTGAGATAGAGTGAAATGGTGATATGACTGGGAGGTGAGAGAAATAGACGAGTAGGAAGGAACAGACCAAACGGCACTGCATGCAACAGCTGCTGCTGCAGCGGATGCGCCGGGACGAGGCGTTTATTTCGGGATGAGATCAGTGTCACTGAGAATTCTCACCGGCGGCACTGCAAGGAACAAGATCATTTTTGGAAGGGTCCATACGGACTGCGCCAAGCGACCTGACATGCAAGCTCTTACTTCAGCTCCGTCCGTTTCTTCACTCACTCGCTGCGGCTTGATCAGCTGTATGTCGCTGCAAGCTGAAGCAGCAACTCCTTCATCTCCCATTCCTTTCCCTGGTTATCTTTTATAGTCAAACTCGAGGGTGATTGACTCAGAATGGTGGAATACCGACTACCTGCTGTAAACGTCATCGTATCCGGCAAACTGAAATCATTCAGTCATACTGACACCACTCTCACAGTCACTGACAATGGTAGGCATCTCTGCATGCAGGGTCCTACTATGCATGGGAACCTCAATTTGACCTCGATCATGTTTAGGTAGGCACGAAGTCCCTTTGAGACAAGTGTTAGCGGCGCACTTCCACTTGGACACCAATGTCTTCGATATATGGTACCTGCGCCGCAAAAAGAAGGGAGGCCCGCTATCGCTCGTGAAGATCGAGGGTGCAGTTAAAGATGCAGAAAGTGAAGCAGTAGAGCAGTGGGTTGACCGGTTATTGTCCGTTGCCTACGAAGGTACGTCACTTAACATGCCGCAAAACACACAGACTGACTTCTCTTTCCAGGCGTCAAGAGAAATCGACGTCTGAAGGTGCTTGTAAACCCTCATGGGGGCGTGGTATGTCCATCTCTCATTGGCCCAATAACAATTTCCAACATACTCCTCATAGGCCAAAGGCGCTAGTACATTCGCGAAAGTCGTGGAACCCATATTTCGCGCGGCAGAGTGCACCCTGGATGTGATAGGTATGCTCTCCCATACCTTCAAAGAACCACACTCATCTTTGACTTGCAGAGACCACCCACAACCGCCACGCTTACGAGATTGCTAAGGAGCTACCACTGAAATACGACGTTGTCGTATCGGTCTCTGGCGATGGCCTTGTCCACGAGATATTGAACGGCTTTGCCCATCACGAGCGACCGATGCAAGCCTTTGCTATTCCCGTCGCACCTATACCGACGGGCTCGGGAAATGGTCTGTCTCTGAATCTCATAGGATTAGAGGTACGTGATTCCTCGAGGGCGATCTGACCTCAGTTTGATGATCATTCTACAGGATGGAATGGATGTCGCGGCCGCGGCTTTGAATGTTATCAAAGGTTCGTTGCAGTCGAGGCCTGAATCGTGAATGGTTCTAACAGGTTCGATAGGATTACCCATGAAGGTCGACGTGTTTTCTATGACCCAGAACGGGAAGAGGACCATCACCTATATGTCCCAAGCGCTGGGGCTTATGGCGGACCTGGACCTTGGAACTGAGCACTTGCGATGGATGGGAGACACCCGGTTTACAGTCGGTTTGTTGCGGGGAAGTAAGTGCCTCTTTGGGACTAGAATCCAATCGTGTGTGCAAGTGCTTACCCACTTCTGATTCAGTTGTGCAGTTCAAGACATGTCCTGTCCAACTCTCCTATAAAGCGGCGGAGGTTGACAAGATGAAGATGGCAGAAGCATTAGAAGCTAGACATCACGCTAAGAAGGAAGAACTATTACCACCGACCCCCTCTGCAGAGACCAAGACGGACTTGGGCCTCCCTGAGCTTCGGTATTCCATGAATGACACGGATGGATGGACGACAATGGAGGAACCACTATTATATGTATATGCTGGAAAAGGGCCATATGTGAGCCGGTAGGTCGCCCGGATTTTCTTTAGTTATTGATTGAACGACTAACCCTGATACATCTCCGACTTCATAGTAGTATGATGGCATTCCCCGTCTCCCTCCCAAACGATGGTCTGATTGACATCGCAGCACAGACCGTCGTGAGTATACTGTTCAGCAGCTTTCAGTGGTGACCATTAGCTGACAATCAATATGTAGTCTTCAAGGACAGAAATTCTAGCCTCATTTGGAGGCGCGATCAAAGCCGACTTCTACTGGAATCCCAGTGTTTGTGGTTTCTTTAGTTTCTTCTGACGAGTTCTGATGTCTCCTCCTCTTTACAGCTACACTATGTTAAAGCCCATGCGTACCGAGTCAAACCTCTGTCGCAGAAAGGGTTCTTGTCGGTGGATGGCGAGGACTATCCGTTTGAGGAGTTCCAGGTGGAGGTTCACGAGAAATTGGCTACATTTCTGAGTCCATATGGTTATTATGCGGCTGAGTTTCATCCAAAGAAGGCAGGTTGAAATCTAGAACTATCGTATGTACCAACATGCGTACGTAGGGAGGGAGATGATGTTTGAACTTGTTGAACGTGTATATACCCGATCTATGAATAGAGCAGCATGATCACCTTCCCTTTGCTCTCCCATGTACAGGCTCCCTCTGAGTCGTCTTTCGCTACAGATTCACGGCGGTCGTCGCCTCTATTCCTCTCATTTCTCTGAATCTCAGATCCTCAACCTAGCCGCTGTCGACGAATGGATCTCTTCCCCAAAACAGCTCGTTCTTAACGATACACTCCACCCTGAACGTCTCTCAGACCTCTACATCACGCTTCCCACTCGAGATGGGCTGCGAAAGCCTTACTACGAACCCCGCCCGTCTGCGAGACTGGGCTATGGACACCATCTTGCTTTCTTTCATCCTCGCACCCCGGAGCCTCTTCTACGATCTGATGGTACTGAAGGGGACTTCTGCCCACCCGACCCTTACACTCGAAGGATGTGGGCAGGGGGAACGATGTATTGGGACATGAAAAACCCTCTTCTCATTGGAGAGAAGGCCACATCGACTTCCACCATCAGTTCAGTGGAGAAAAAGGGATTCGACAAAGGGAATCCGATGCTGTTTGTAAACCAAAAGATTGAGTACACGATGGTCGGAAAGGAAACTCCTTCTGTTGTGGAGGACAGGGTTCACGTATATCTTCCTGAGGCTGCGGGGAGAGATAAAGCACCAAAGGAAGGTGAGCCTCTCGCCATGATGACCCTTGCCCTGGTTTCGACTTCATAGTGACAATGTCTTCACTTGACTTATTGTGATCCATTTGATTTATCAAGTCAAGGAGATTCCGACTACGCATGAGTTCTCTTTCAAATATACCCCAACTATCACCACTCTATTCCGCTTCTCTGCTCTGACATTTAACGCCCACCATATCCATCTCGACAAGGATTACGCTCAGTTCTCCGAGGGTTACCCAGGTTAGTGATGTTTCCTATTCTTCACCCATGTTCACTTAGGGTAGCGGTGCAGAGCGACTCGTGCATGGCCCTCTCACAGCGCTCATGCTTCTTGAGACGGTGGTTGACCAGAACCCTGGAGTAAAGATCAAGCATTTTGAGTACCAAGCCAGGAACCCCCTGATTGTCGGTCAGGCACTGGCCATCCATGGTCATTGGAAAGACCGTCAGACTGCGAAGGTTTGGTGCGTCAATGAAGAGGGCGTTGTTGGAATGACAGGAGTCGTTGTCGTTGAGGGAAGGAAGGTGACGGTTGAATGAATCCCGATTCCCGGGCCAGATCCAACAAAAAAAAATAGGCTGTACCATATCACTTCGAATATGTACTATAGCAAAAGCGCCCTGTATTTAGTATCAGTCCAAGGGAGTTCATGTACGAAATCAGTAGGCCTGGATTGCTCCCCAAAATCGCAGACGCGACGAAACGCGACGTGACTTTGCCATCAACGCGTCTGAGTCACGTGCCCTCTATTTTCAAACTCCGGCCCTATTTATAACGCGTCGAAATTCTGTTTATCGTTCTTGCAACTCAACCACCACCTTCATCTCCTCCCGTCCCCTAAACTCAGTGTGTTTTCTTCTTTATCCCTCTTACATTGGCTCACACTGCTTCAACCATATTGTAGACTAAACTCCCCTACTTTTCTACCAATGGCCCCCAAAGTGAGTCTGAGCAATTCGCGGCAGGATTTATTCTTTACTCATCTAATCATCTCGCCTAGCCCGTCTCCACTGCTTCCAAGGCTCCTGCCTCCACCGCTGGCAAGGCTCCCGCTAAGACTGAAGGCTCTAAGGCTGCCAAGAAGACTGCAGGAAAGAGCAAAGCCGCTGCCCCCGCCGATGGCGAGAAGAAGAAGCGCCGCAAGACGCGCAAGGAGACATACAGCTCCTACATCTACAAGGGTACGCGTCGAATGTCCTTCACCCACTGATTTATCGATCTTGACGCGTCGCAACCCCACAGTGTTGAAGCAAGTCCACCCAGACACCGGTATCTCCAACAAGGCTATGGCCATTCTCAACTCCTTCGTCAACGATATCTTCGAGCGTATCGCCACTGAAGCCTCTAGTGAGTGCACCCCATCGACCGTCAAACATGTATTTAACTCATATTCCCCCAGAACTCGCATCCTACTCCAAGAAGTCAACGATCTCGTCGCGCGAAATCCAAACGAGCGTCCGCCTCATTCTTCCTGGTGAACTCGCCAAGCATGCCATCTCAGAGGGGACGAAGTCTGTTACGAGTGCGTTGATTTCCGTCGAGGCCCGCTATCCATTACTAACTGCCCACCTCACCTCTATCAGAGTTCTCTGCTGGCGCGAAGTAAATCGCCTACCTGGTGTTTTCTTTGGGATCTTTCTGTATTGTATTCGTATATTCTCCCCGGGCTGGCTATATACTGTAGAGCATCTAGTCTTCTCTGTCACTTGTAACTCCGAGCATGAACATATTATTTCAGCCTATCAACGCGCACATTGAAGTAAATTATACAGTATGTCTCCGCCAACTCGACTGAACGCAAGCTGCAGAAAGTGGTAACTAGAAACCTGTAGTCCATATGAGAGAGTGAACCGATAGCGACATGCACTGTACGCACCATATTTATTGCCCGCCTCTTTACGATTTCGGCGACCCTCTGCGATCTTATCCTCCAAAGCCTCACGATTCTGGTATGCCTCCATGAGCATTGTCGAGAGCTGATGTCTGGATCGTGCGACACCACTCTGTTTCGCAGCCTGCAACAACTCATTCAGATCAACAGTCCTAGAAGGATACGATGCGACACTCACAGTGATTTTCATCTTCGGCACAGCAGGTTCGCCCTTCGCATCCTGTGTAACTCCCTTTCTGTCCTCCCTCTCCCTGATCTCCAGTTTAGCACGCTCCATCTCCTTCAATGCATCCACCTCTTCAATCTCAGCCTGGTCCATTCCTTCGAAGCCCTTGGCTGCGCCTTTTTCCAGAGCCCGAACTTGCGCATTGTATTCGCGCTGCCACTTAGTAGCAAAGGTGTTGTAGTAGGCTGCGTCGTGTGCCGCCCATTTTCCAGATGGTAGTTGATAGTATCCTGGATAAGCGTCTGTGGGTGTAGGTTCGGGAGGTTCGAATGTAGGGATGACGGGAGCAGAAGAGAAGGCTGGTAGTGATGATTGCGAGGAAGAGGAGCCGGAGGGATTGGATTTTGGGGATGAGGTACCTGTACACGGCATTCAATCTCATATGGGCGAGACATTAGAGAGCAAAGACGTACCAAGGGAGAAAAAGTCCATGGACGGTCCGAGCGCTGATGCTCGTGGTTTTGGAGGGTTGCGTTCTTCTACCGATATGTTAGATCTGCCCTTTGCCAAAGAGGTGGGGCGGAATGAGAACGCTGTCGAAGAGCTTGTCGACGAGGCTGTAGGCGTGTCTGTCGGTGTTTCCATCTCTGTATCCATCGCCTCCGCAACAGAGCTTTCAACATGACTAGGCAATGCAGGCGTTGATCGGGATGTGTTGAAGACCAGACCTCGACCGCCCCCTCCGCCTAGTACTCGTTCCGGAGCAGGAAGAACAGGATTCTTCTGCTTCGGCGCCGGTAGCATAGATACTAGAGAAGACGCTCCTGCTCCACCCTCTAAACGAGGTTTCTTGGCCGGTCTGTCGTTAGTAAGGTCATCCTCGTCACCGGCAGGTTTGAGAGCGGGGAGACCGATTGTTATTTTCTTCTTCTTGGGCGCTGCAGCTTTCGAAATCGACCCGGCAGTTGGTGGAGGAAGAGAGAATGTGGATTTCTTGGGTGGCGGTAGTATGGGTGTTTCAGAGTCGCTGTCGTTGTCACTGCCACTACCATAGTCTTCTACACCCAACATTGTCAATCAGCCGAGCTGGAGTAGAAAGGTTATTGTGATGCGGAGAGAGAGATGTCGGTCCACGTGAAGGACGATCGAGGGACGAACTTTCGGTCC